>LUCH01008025.1:7021-19848 GCA_013368495.1 Paragonimus heterotremus | reverse complement strand
CTTCTTAGTAACGTTTTCTTCTAGGATATTCCATGTCACTGTTGAGATGAGCGGCGGCCCGAGCCACAGTACCTTTTTGGTCGGACTCATGGTTGTTATGATGATGATGATGTTGATGATGGCCATGACATGCTAGCCCCGAAACCATAAGATTTCATAGTCAAATCTACTCACCTTGAGAACACCCCATCGACATTCACACAAGTTTGCTCAGCCTCATTCGGGAAGGGTCGGTCACTTACAGAAACAGTGCGAGAATTCATCACTTAAGTCACAATCTTGTGTATCGAGCACTATCGCAAGAGGTAGCAATCAACCGTTAGACGTCGTGAAATCTTCAGCTTGTAGCAGGTCGGCAAGATTTATCGTCACGTCATAAAGCCCTCTCTACAGTAGGGAATTCGTCATGTTATATGCGAAGCTTGGAAATGTGGTACCGTTAGTGTCAATTTTTTGATCCACCTTAGGATGGCACCCGTTCGTTGATATTCTATTAGCCATTTGCGAATCAACTAAACGTTCAGTCACAAATACGTTTTAGACAGTCATGCGGGACACCACGTTATCAGTCATGCATGGTGCACTATAAAAAGGAGACAAACAGCAGCTGTGAGCGTGATAACCGTTAAATCATACGATCGGATCAGATTAGCTCCCATATGCTCGACAGTCATAAACCACCTGTTACTTATCGCAATCTGACACATATATCAAAGTGGAATGTGAGAACACATTAAACTATGTTACTTTTTGAGTTGATACAAATTGGATTTGCGGGATGCAGACAAATATGTAAGATGGGATAAATGCAAGCCGAATGTGGGAACGGTTCAAAAAGTGTGACGGTTGACGGATGTAGCTTTTAAGGAGGCTGAGTGCATCTGGTATCCGATGTAAACCCACAAACAACTAGCCCTATACACGTAATTCATCACAGTAAAGTAATATAGGATTACAGTGGCTTCGTTAAAGTGACTTTGTTCTAAAAAAAAAAGTACCCAATAAACGAAACAAAATTGTGGAAATTAGATATATGATATGAAGCAACACCTTCCTCTCTAAGGAAAAGAAACCAAGCTAAATCTGTTGTGAAAGTTAATGAAACAATCCATACCCATCTATGATTTGTAGAAATCTCTTTCTGGTTCGCCGTGTAATTACTATGACTTGTAATCAAACGATCCACACCAGCAAGTGAGCTGACAGATTGTGATGGGTATGTGGTTTACTGGCTCTGCGTTTCGACACATGTGGATAGTTGACGTGAACTCTAGAAAACTTGACTGAAAGTATGCCAAGCGGTGTGTGTAAGAAGGTCGAACAGTAACAAGACAACTATCAGCAGAAGCAGAAACGAACGTAACAAGACTGTGTGTGTGTGTGCAATAATTCGATCGTTACCACAGTGAATGGCTGTAATTGAAACTCACTTTGAGTAATTCATAGAGTAAAAGATCCCATTGATCGGCATCCCAAGTTTGTTCCGTGTATTCTGAGTCCAGGACCAGACATAGTTGATGCGCAAGTTCGACCATACTGGTTTCATCCTCGCTAACAGGAATTTGTTTGGGTAACTCCAAACCTAACCCTTTGGCTTCTTCTGACTGACTTAACAACATTCGTGCTTGATCACGCTCGTTTGTCAGAACGCTCAGAGATTCCTGGGCAGTAGCGAGAGCCACATGAACTCTTCTCAATTCAGCACAAGCCGCGGCTTCAGAAGACAACAATAAGGCCAACTGAGCTTGTGGATCGACTGGAGGCCATTCCGATTCACAACCACCCAAACGAGGCGAAGGCACTGGAGGAGGTGGTAGACGAGATGCAAGCTGCGTGACAGCTGACTGCAGAGTACCCTGAAGCTGACGAGCTGGTTCTAGCATAGCCTCTAGTTCTGCGACGCGAGCTTCATGGGCCAATTTGGTTTCCTGCAAACGTAGCTCTAGTTCTTGAACGGTACTCCGTAAATCACAGGCAACCGTTTCAGAGGACTGAAAATGTAAGGGAAAGAAAAGAAAGCTAGATTCGTTCAGTTCAGTGCTATCTGAAATGGAGGATACAACCGACCAGGTTGATGAGATCTGACGGTGAACAAAATCGAACAAATTGTGATACTGCGTCTTGTACGAACAAATCAAATTATCGAATAATTCACACAAAGCTCATTATATCTCACCTCAGATCTAGGTATGGTCTGTAACTTGATGTTGTCCCCACGTGCTTCAATCCTGTTTTGAGACAACTTTGGTGAGGACGTCTTACTGAGAGACAGAGCTTCAGGGAAGTCGTCATCTTGCCAACCATCTACCTCCGACTCCGTCGTATCGCAAACCTGTTTCAGCCCAGGAGTTTGTGACCGCGAATCCAAAGGCGAATGTGTGTGGGAATGATTCACATCGGAGGTAAGCGACTTGAAGGGAAAAAAGTAAGATAAACATCAAATTCAAGGGAGAAAATGTTTGCATGTGCTATGGTAATGATAAAACACTAACCTCGGGTAGGCTCCTCAAGGATATATCAGACTCTCTGGATTTACTTGATTTCTGATGCTAAAATAACAGAAATAAGATGAAACAAGTGAGTAAACTGAACTGATAAAACAATCCAGGTCATGTGAGCCCGTGATACTGGTAAACAGAACAGAAATATATGGAAGAACAAACTGGAAATATTCAATAATTATGCGAATCACTTACATGTGTCCTTCGAATAGCAGCCAGACGTTCACAACGAGCTCTCAGGCTGGATTGTAGTGCACTTATTTGTTGAGCAACAGTTGCTTCATCCGACTTCGAATGTTTTTCAGCAGTGTCAGAGTCCGACACAGTTTTCTCTTCTGTTGCTGGCGGATCCAGTGTAAAAGATGGAAGACAAGTGGTCACTGTCGACACGACCTCGTTGACAACCTTTTCATACATATGCATCTCTTCGGTTAATTGATGTACCAGATCATCCAACTGACGAGAATACGAAGAAACATCTGACACGTCAGAAATTTGTGAACGGCGATCGTCTAAGGTAGTCTGAAATGCACCAGATTCAGCAACATCTGGAGCGGAGGGTGTTGGTGAACAAGAAGATGACATCGTTCTTGATGCAACTGAGCAGACGTCGATGTGCAATTGAGTAACTGCTGCCTGTGAAGTCTGAACTTCGACGGTTCTGGTTTCCGGCTCAGCATGGACGGCTATCGTTTTCGTTTCCAACGCCGTTTGAGACTCAGCATTCGCTTGGCAGGGTGTAAATGGTGATGACCTGAAGTAGGTGATGGACTCGTATCATAATCAGAACAAACAGCAGGGGGGAAATTGGCAAAGGATATAAAAAGTTACCAGAAAATCCCCATCGCACAAACCCCATCAGGCGTCACGGTTAAAATGAGACAGACGATAATGCAACATCGCAGATGGGCGCATGTTCCTTACATTTGACACAGCACGCCATAATGATAAACGCAGAATTCCCATGATCTAAAAAGAGCGGGTTAACCAACGACTTTGAAGTAGATAAAACAATAGTTTACCAACAAGGCTGCTAAAAATCGGTTACTTTCAGATGACAAAATATGGCTGAATGAATTTCTCGATATAGCGCGGAAAAACGTTCGTACATAAATAGAATTGCATCGTTCGAAGAAAGGACTAGCACTGGTTGAGAATCATATATCGAACTAGCAATTGCAAGAGAACATAAGAGGTGTCAACATACGGAAGAATATCTGCTATAAGAACACAAGTAAACACATGGTTCGAATGTCGCAGACAACAGAAAACTATATACGGAAACAGGAAAAACCGACGATTAATTGTGGCAATATATTGGCTGCAACTTTACTGACGAGAAAACTGCACCATGGCTGAGGAAAATCGGTTAGGAACAGGTCAGTGCCTGGCTATAAGCATGAATAGTCAACCTTAGTAAGACGACGTACTTGCGCCGAGTAAACTCCACCTCCTCATAATCATCAGATGTTTCTAAAACGAAAAATAAGAAATGAGCATTAAGTGTTTCAACTTCCGTCTGGATTAGCTATTTTGATTAAGGATCGACAGAGCGCAGAAAACAAGCGAACATGACGTCTATCAAACGGATAAAAAATGGTGAAATAAATCAGATTTCACGGAATGAGAGGAGAAATCGTTTGAAAGAGATATTACCATAAGCACCAGTTTACCGCAATGAACGTACAACATACAGAAAATTAGCCCAATGCACGGCTAGCACATCTAAAACTACGTACCCGTTGTGGGTTGCACTGACTCAGTTTGTGTAGAATCGTCCTTGATTTCTTTCTGAAAGAAATGAGGAAAACCGAACAAGAAATGAAAAATCAGGCAAACAGACGGCAATCACGTTTGCATAAAAGGCAAATAAAATCAACTGACCGTTGAAAAGCTGATGGGTGGTTGTTTTTCTGCATCTGTGTTTGCAGATTCCAATTCGTTGCCGGCTGTGCACGAAAAATCGGAAAGGAAATTGCTTTTCACAATAGAACAGTAGCAAGTTTAGCCAGCGAAGGATACAGAAATTGGGCAATGGCTGGTAAACCGCTAATACAAATGGAGAATTTCGAGCGATAAGAAACTCACTTGGGGGTTTGCATTTTTTCTTTTTGCTAGCACGTTGTTTCTTCCTACCAGACTTTTCCTCAATCGCAACATTGGCCACATAAGTCCCGGAAAGGTGGTCGATAGTGGAGATCGGCAGTGGTTGAGGTGGGGCGTTTTGCGATGCAGAGTGCTCCAACTGAACGCGTAGAGACAACACCTCCTCCTCTGCGTCTCGAAGTTGCTCGACCAAATTTTTAATGTGCTCTGAATGGCTATCTTTCAAAGCAGATAATTCAGTTTGCCGAGCTTCATCTAGATCGAGCAGGCGCTGCCTCAAATCCTTGGAAAAAGAAGCATGAACAAACTTGGCATATTGTGGATAGACTAGAGTGAAGGCGAAACCAGGTAGTTTATGCACTGATTTTCTCAAGCGGTCACACGTGAAGGTATAATGAACAAAGGTAGATGAGTTGTTGAGGATATGAGCCTCTGTTGGTTGAACACCATTCACAGTTGATCACGACCTTCGCATCCAAATGCGGATTTCCAGCTGGCACGCTGCACTTAAGTCGTTATTGTTAGAGCATAGCTACGTCTTGATCAAAAGTCGAATTCGGGTCATTGTACCCGTAGGACGCAAGTAAGCGGATGGCGCCACCCAAAGTGTGTCAAAAACAACATATCCAAAGGTTTAACCACAACCGGTTATTGAGAACATGCTCATCGTGCCTCAGACGATGGAAAAAACTTCGTACAACTGAAAGACCGTGTTCACCAATTACTTCATTATTAGACTAATCACGCTTGTTATTACCTTATCACACACGTTCTGGCTACGGACAGGGCAACCTCCATCAATAATGCATCTCGTTTTGATCTTTCGTAAACAGGAAAGATAAGACAGATTTATACCTCTAATTAGTTAGTGGTTGAACGATGAATTAAATATTGGAGATTGTAACGGCATAAAGTTTAGTGTGAGACGGAATCAAAGTGTACAACTGTATGATCGTAATTGTGGACTGACAAAACCGAACAGTCAATCGGATCAAAGCACACAGTTAAAAGAATGTTGGTCGTCGATCACTGAAGACAAAACGTTCAGCTAACTGATATACACAATATACAACATCGTTAGCTCAGTACACGTCATAACTTTTACAAAATGTTGCTAAGTAAATTAACAAATTGTACTATGAAGACCAAAGGTAAAGCGATAAGAATGAGTAAGTCCTCGACAGTGTAGTAGACGTATTCCAGATTTAATTTCTGACGGTTAAGTGATAGATGGAAACGCTGTCACTAGGACTTGGATACAGAGTTTCTATGAATAGGCCGGAATGAACACCTTCAAAGGTGTACTTTGAATCCTCGTGGTTAGCTGAATGAAATGTATTTGAAAAACCTACAAAGATGACCGGTTGTTCATGATAAAATTGACAAACATCGTCCACTAAGTTAGAGATGTTAGTACCATTCAGAGGTAAGTGAAGTTCCAACTAGTGAATGTATTAAAACTGGGTAAATCTATCGACGTAGCGATTGCAAATGCGCAATGTACTTAGAAGATGTTGCTTACAACAAATTACAAGGATAGATTCAAACACATCGATCAAATTTGAGAAGTGGTTGTCAATGAATGTCGAATAGTTCGAAGTCTTCAGTTGACTCTTCTATATCGAATAATAACTGATACATTTATGGCTTAAAAACTGATTGGTTCACAGATGTCACACTGTTTACAAAAAGCGCACACTTGGATTATTAATTAGGTCGATTTCATCCATAAACATTGTTCACAGTACAAACCAACTCCATCGTTGATACAAACTCTGTAGCTGTTGAGACGAAGGTTTAATACGTTCTATCTTAAATATTCGACTGTTTCACTGAGAACTCGATAAAATCCACTTAATACATAAACGGTTGTGCTGAACGGACATTAAATCAGTACTTAAAGATGACTATTACAAGGATGAAGAACTGGTTGAAACCAAAGACTTCGTCACAACACTGAAGATAGGTCCCCCATGCAGCGTACGAAGATCATCAGCTCTCGTATTCGAAATACTCACAGTCAGAAAATGGGTAGATCCTTCAGGGAAAATGTACGCTGATTTTTTGCATTGATGATAGAATGACGACGCGCCATTTAGATTTACGCGATGTCGCCTTGTAAACGCTACGCAGTTAACAACATCATGTTCTCTCACTTCGCACAAACATCCAGTTAAACACTAAAACAAAATGGCTTAAACCTGAGCTGGAAATTAATAATTGATTGCCAACATACCATTCATTAGTATCGATTGAAACGTTGACGAAATCATAAGGAATACGTATCGAAAACCACCGTGGTCAACAGGATACATGACCGGTGCTAATGTGCCACTGACAGTGATTCACAGAATTTCACCACAGAAACAGTATCGTTCACGTTATTCCTGTTCGACTTTAAGCGATTTGTCAAGAAATTGTCACATGCACTTTGGGAAATGAAAATCCAACATTTAAACAACTACACATTCAACGAATAAAATACTTACTGAAGCTACTAATTAAAACTTTGCAGTCAATTTACTTGCAAAAATGTCGGGATTATTAAAACAGCGTGTTGGGCAAAAGATAATAGTGAAACCATATTAACAGATACGCGCATACATAGATTTACAACGGGACTTGATTGAGGAAGTGGATTTTATTTTTAACACATGATGATTGCATGAAAAACCAAACATGCCACAATGTGAGAAGAAGGTAACGTGCGAGATAAATATAAAAAAACGTGGGGCGATAAAGAAGAAATTACAACGATACAAACAGATTCGCAACACGAACGCCACTGTCTCCTTCTTCATCATATGAAATAACGTCATCAGCCAAAGATGCTCAATATCTCTCGGACCCTAGCTGGAAAGTTGGCAAAGACCTACTGAAGCAAGCTTCAAGATGCCCTCCTGCCCCGAATCCAAGTTATCTTCTGACCATCAGGCCGCCGTTTCTAGCTCAGCCCACCACTCCCAAACAAGGCAGGATGAAACAGACGATGAGTTGGCATTCGTAAAATGTGGCCAAACCAACAAAGCTTATGAGATGAGATCCGTGTGCTCAATGGTTAGCAGAGTCTATCAATTCTGAAGAAACGTCGGCTAACTTTGTCACTGCTCACAAGGTGTTCCTACCACAAGCCGCTAATGCTTCGAAGACCCCGATGATCCAAAATTGATGTTCTGTGACCAACTTCAGCGCGAAAGGACTACGTTTCACAGCCGTACAGTAGGACCGCTCTTACAGTGGTACTATGCACGCAGTCTTTCACAAAAAGGCTGAGACCATGTCGATGCCACAGATCGTGTAAGTTGACAAATGCCATCCGAGCCTTGTTTATACGATTTGCGATGTCATCAGACATTCCACAAGAGCTGATACAGTTCCCAAGGCGTATGAACTTCTCAGTTACTTCCAAAGGCTCACAACCAAAATTTACAGCAGACGCAGTCTTGACAATGTTGCAACAGCAGTTTGCATCTAGTAGGTGTAAAGGCCATATCAAACTAACGAACTGAAGTCCCTAGTCTGTCTAAGATTATCCGGATTCTGTGAATCCTCAGCAATTGGGACGATGTCGTCGGTATATCCTGTGTTGCGAAGTCGAATGCCTGGAGGCAGTTCTACGCCACCGCATTTGCTGTCTATCAGGGCATACTCTTTAATATTTTGGAGAACAATAGGTTCAATTAAACAACGAGAACTACCACCACCGTCAGATGTGTCCCATAGATCCAGAAAGAAGTTGAAAACTTTTGGTTGGAAGTCCGGGAAAATAGCCAGAGAACGATGACACCAAAGGGAGAGTGGGTAAACATTCATAAAACGGGGGATAAGATTACATGGGATTGTGAACAACTTAAGACGCGAAACAGAACACGATTCTTCATACTTTAGTATAAAGATTGTTAACATGAAGAAACCACGCCAAACTGGTTCAAAGTAACACCCAAATATAGAACAGATTAGGAATTAGGAGGAAATTCGTCTTCAATTTGTGTTTGGGGACAAGTATCGAGTGGCTGTCGGCAGGCTGTTGCAGTGAAAAGAGAAAACAAAACACTAATATAGTTGGACGTATTGAGCAGCAAACAGCGACAGAGCGATTTGGCAGAGAGAAGTGTAGTTCCGAACGTTGAATATCAAAAAGGTCGTCGTTTGCCTATTTTAACAAAAAGGCATCTTCAGCAATCGGTATGGGGCTCGTATGGAGGAAACGAAAGAATAGGCCGTTTAAGCGGATAAACCGAGAACAGTTCGAAAACTATTCACTTAACGTTCTGAGAAGACAAGACGAAATCTCTCTAATGATGTAACTAAAAGCGATGCCGTAGTTGAGCAAGCAGAAACGGACTGCCTTACATTTGTTATCTAGCGATAACAAAATTGAGTGGACATAACAAGACAACGCGTCAGCAGTGAACCGAGATTGCTACTGGAAACTGATGACCGAAAAATCTGGTCCAGTGAGTAAGAACACAGAGTGAGAGGATAAAGGCTCGGATGTCTTGAACCACTGGGTTAATGAAAATGAGCACTCGCCTAACACACCTAGGAGTGGCACAAGGCATTTTGCCGATTGCACCATACCGAACATTTATCTTAGAGGTAGAAAGATGCTCACTACTGCGTGTGAAAGGAACCTCTGAACAATCGACTCGAACGACCTACCTTTCTCCGAATTGCGTTTCAAAGGCTAGTTCTGCACATGAGCTACTTACTCGAACGTTCGGGAAGCTTTACCTTGGAAACTTAGCGGTGCTGTTAGACCGGTTTATACGCTAGAATCGAGATGAACCTTCACACTTGTCCATCCTATCTTATGAGTACCCATCTAACTAAAACGGTACAACAAGAGACAACAAAACAGATAAGCATATTCTGTTCGTTACTGTACCCAGACATGTTACTTCAACATATCAGATGTGACCAACCGTTCCGTGAGGGGTCCTTCATAAACCTTACCACCTCCGTTGGAAAATATGTACGTGTTTGGCGCAGACCACCACCTCGGAGTTAGCTCGTTGAAGATGCAACATCAAATAAGCTTTTTGACTTACAGACGACACTCAATGAGCATGCGGGTTTGATAGTTCTGGAACAACTGATCTAAGTCTGTTATAACAGTGTCATCAGCTGAAGACTTAAAAGACAGACTTGATGCACACACTGGAAACGTCAAACCGATACTTGAGACAGCTTGGTTGCAGGGAAGCTTTCGGAAGACTGGTGCTGATTTATATCTTTCACTGTTCCTGTCAGTCGGGTGCTTCGTCGCCGTATTCGAGGGGCAATCAAGTTTCTGCACTTACCACAAAGCGTTCTCTTCTTGAGAGTGTTGACACCTCTCATTCACCATATTTCAAACATTTTACTTTCCGAAGACTGCTTCATCAAAATTCCAATCCAGCTTAGAAATTTTCCTTTTTCCAACCCATACACTTCAAGTGAATTTCACTTAACTAGTTTTAATGGAAACAAGTGCTGTCACGAACCAAAGACCATTTGATATGCGTGATAGAAGGGACGCCAAACACGGTTGAAAGTGTACGTAACAACCAAATCCGCAAGCCCACATCACTAGGCAAACGAAGGATAGCTCACTAGCATCAAATGATATCCTGTTTTTCAATTCGCGTGCGCCTACGATAAAATCCGTGGAAGAAACATTTACTAGAATGTGCCTGGGAAGAAACTGTGCCGTGGCTGAACGTGAATAATTGCAAAATTTATATCATAAAGTATCGGATTGCTACCAACTATACATTCAGGAGTACGTTGTGTGCTTTTTAAACACTCGCTAAGATGGACCGGTCACGTTCAAACCATGGACTGCGGCGGCACACGAAGCTGAGAAAGACCAGCCGAACATATACGAGACACCACAGGTTTTCATAGAGTTCATACTAAACTTACCTCGATTTCCTTCTCCATTTCAACTGAGACGGGGCTTGAGTCATCGTGAGTGAGTGGGTGACACTTTGCCCTCTTCTAAATTAAGAAACAACAGAGGATAACCAGAAAATATGAACTGAATTAGACAGTAAACGTTCCACTAACATGAATGCAAACTGATACATGAAAAATCAAAGCCTACACAACTGTTTTTGTTTTCCTAAGCCATACAGTTTACATCGAGTGGACCGGATACAAAACAAATTCATTAACAATAAGTTAAACGGAAATGTAATCAGTGAGAAGGTACTGTGGCGTCCCTCCAGAAACACTGTCTAAATGCCTGCCTACTTAGCGCGACCTTTGTAGTGTGTACATACCGTGAACAAAGGAATACAGACCGTCAGGGGCGTAAAAGGAAAGGTAAGTAAGCAACCACTTCGTGGTTTTGCACGGACCTACAGTAAAATACTCCGTCTAAAGTAGGTGATAAAAGTCATAATCAAATGAAGATAACGTTCAAGTTGCAACAACCAAAATCCTAAAACTACAATCAGTAACCTGGACCCGTATGACTGATACATTCACACGGGTAAAATGGGCACCACCAGCTGATAACATTTTAAACAGCGTCCAGTACGGTAGTAACATGTTTAAATAAGTAGTTAGGCGGTGTGTAGAATGCAGCAGAGAAACGTGCTGTACGAGACGCAGTATTGGAGTTTCTACTGAACAGAAAGAATAGACTATCATAAATAGTTTACCGCCATTACATGCACTGGCCAGTGCAATTATGCAGTAATTTGAGGCAAAATTTCAAATAAGGCTTGAGTACGAAGCAAATCAAACAACCTAGTCACCCATAATTATCATTATCATCAGCGACAGCATCACACGCGTGGCTCAAACCGATGCTTAATTGCCACACAACCTTAGAAAGAAGTAACAAACAAGAAGGGAAAGGATGGAACTGGAATACTAAAAACTCCTGCGTCTAAATTCAAGCATTCAACGCCTCCAGTCACTGATTCTGCTAACCGTCCAGGAGAAAAACCCAGCCGACCATTTGATGGATGGCTTCACTTCCCTACGTCAGGTCGTCATTTGTCAGGCTCACAGCGTAAGCCAGTCGACATAAGCAGAGTGTGCCCAGCGCGGCAAACGGCTAACTGGTAATCTAATTACATGACCTGATCATCTAAGACTGTGCATGCTGAAATAAACTCATCTAACATCCACTATCGAATACTTGCCTGTTAAACTCATCGCTAATTATCCGTTAGTGTCACCTGACGCGAGCGATCAAACGGTCAAACAGTAGAAGGCGGTTCGCGCCTTATACCCAAAGTGGCCAAGTTCCGCAGCCACAAAGTAGCACCGCTCTTATGAATACTTCATATACGACACAATTAAGCATAGGAGGGACGTTCAACTATTGCCAGCGGTGCCAGCGAATACCATCTTAGCCTCAGAGACATGAGCATACATTTCATTCTCCATACTTCCGCCACTACTTATGCAACTTCTAAAGTAAGAAAAAAATCCGGCCAATAGTCCCCAAAACTTCACCCAGTATTAAGTCCACGTAATCATAACATCCCTGCGGAAGCATTTTGTACACTCAGGTCACGAAACACATTCACAACCATTTGACAGAGCGTAAGACACTATCTGATGTGCTATGTGATGTTTAAAGATTGGAAAACAGCAACAACTCGTCAAAATAAACCACGTCAATCTTTCTTCAGGTAGCAGTTGCACGCCAGCAGTTTACGAGTACCGTAGACAGTAATTCATTCTTTTGTCAATGACAGAATTGAACAAAAGTAGCCAAAATGAACAACCTTCACATAGGCCGTTCGTAATGGTGAAATTAGGGACCTTGACCCCAGATGAAATATGGGAACAAGGCGCCAACAGTACGTTCACGTACTTGTTCGATAGCCCCTGTGTTTAAGCGACTCCAAAAATAGAAATCCACTTACTGAATCGGACGGACATTCATTGTCTTAGAAA
This sequence comes from Paragonimus heterotremus, assembly GCA_013368495.1. Classification (NCBI taxonomy): domain Eukaryota; kingdom Metazoa; phylum Platyhelminthes; class Trematoda; order Plagiorchiida; family Troglotrematidae; genus Paragonimus; species Paragonimus heterotremus. Next base: position 7,339 of record LUCH01008025.1, on the reverse strand, counting down.
ACGACAGGCTGTGGCCGGCCTTAAATATGACAGTTTTCCAGAATTTGGTGAACAGTGAAAATGTGAGTTGCACATTCCTGTTCAGATCGAAACCATGTCCGTTCTTCTCTGATATCTGCACCCCGAGGTGCAGTGATTCGACAGAGTATGACGGATGCCAGAATCCTAGTTATAACTAGAGATAAGTTAATTCGATTATGATTTTTCCAAGAATTATTAATTACGGGCCACTCAGTATTGTACATATCGCAGTAGAAAAAAAATAATCGACGGGTCTAGAGATGCGTCACAGACATTTCCATCAAAAACGCTGAATAG
>LUCH01008024.1:0-10695 GCA_013368495.1 Paragonimus heterotremus | reverse complement strand
TAGCGGTAAATCGAAATCAGCACCACAACATACTGTCAACGTCGTGCCAATTGATCAAACACTAGAAGACTCCTGTGGAAGAGACTAAGCAGTATGTATACCTTCATTCCTTAGTCTGTTCGTTGAGTGTCACGTGTTACATAAACATTCTTATCCGAATTCTGCCTTCCGCCTTCTCGCTTGCCTGTTACAGCCTTATGTTGAAGGTCATGGCAGAAAACAGATTTTTCGGGATGGAGAAAAGGAACAGTCGAACAATTTCACCATCACTTGACGTAGACCGCTCCCGAAAAACATGTAGAAATTTTTGTGATGATGAAAGAAAGTAGGGGGTCTCATTTTTTACGGAGAAATGGACGACCTTCTGGTCTGGACTCAGTTTTTTTCTTAAAATGGACGAAATTTCACAGACCCCGCAAATTGTCCAACCAGTAAGGGATTTTGATTGTCCGGACGTTATGGAATGTTTTCTTGCGGTAGAATTTATCGTGGAATCAAGAATAAAAGCAAAATTACATGATAAACAGGAGAACGTGAAATGTTCATGAGAAGTACGACGAATAATGGAATCTGATATTTTCTGACCAAACCTTTCATATAAAACTTAGTTTTGTGTTAGTAAATAATATATACATCTATAACAAACAACTGTTATTGTGTAACGCGAAAAGAGATCGATTCACAGTTTTTTCTAGTATATGACAGCAGGCGAATTCCGATGTTCATTTAGTATATACGGCCGTTATGTAGAACGGAAAAGATGTTTAGCAACACGGGAAGATCGTCAGGTGGTCTGTTAGGATGGAAAGAGGAACATGTTTGTATGTAATCATATTTGGCGAACAGGCTAAGTTATATATATATATTTCCTAAACAGCCTCAACGTGCACAGCTATTGCATAGTAGTCGAAAACTATACACAACTGGTAATCATTAAGTATGGTGTTAGAGTGTAGCAGGATGGTTTTTTTTACTACTAATGGGGTGTGTATAATGCTACCAAGTGTTGGCTATGGTTTTGTTGTTCAGCTGCAGGTTTTGGGCAGAACCATTTACCAGATCTATCTTGCTGGAGAAATAATAAATTTCAAAATTGATAAATAACTCGAATAGTGAAGTTGATAGCTTTGAGCAGTTCGAAGTGTGTGTGGTTTTTCATCCCGTGCCACAGGTTTCCCCTCAGGTGTTTTTGGATTAAATCAGATGTTTAGATGTTGTTAGGTCCGTTCTCAATGATATCGTCTTCAGGCAAGCAGAGTTTTGTTGGGTAGTCGGCTGGCATCAGCCACTTCGTCCTGTGCAAGTTGAACTAGAACATGAATTGGAACGAATCATATTTATGAACATATATATGCATATGTGCACAACTATAGTTATAAACCAACAAAACATTAGCTGATGGAAGATCAGCATTCATTCCAATGTGCCTATCTCACCACAGGTTAACCAGCCTTTTAAGAACTCCCAGGGAGACGGCCTACATATAATCAACAGGGAGGAGGCAGTCATAACAAGTGAGAGTTCGGTGAATAGAAATGCTGGAGTGAACACACCGCGACTGCAAACAAACCCAATCAGATGTCCACGAATGCTCCCGTCTTTTGTCCACGTCGATACGATTGCCCGTGTCAATATGTTTCACATCGACTTCACTACCCACACATTTAGCAAATACCGATCGAACGCACATCCGGGGGCGAGACGGAAGCATCGCCATTAGTGACCTTCACAATGACGTTGTACATAACACACACAAACAGAAAAACAGAATCCCAAAAAATAGTACGTGTAGTTTTCCCTCCCTTCAGTTGCCCGTTTGGTTTTTCCAAATGCATTCCATAGTGTTTCGTTGCTAACAGGTGAGTATGTGAGCGAAACTTCGTTAAAACGCGATACAGCTCAATATCCCATTGTCACAGCACCATAACCATACACAGAACCCACCGCCAGCCAACCACGTGTGATTCCACGAATATATTTAACGCAACAAAATGTTCCAAATCACTCGGATGCCAAAAATCCCGGATTGCTTAGACAGTTGGTATCGTTAGCAAATTCCATCGATTTAGGACCATTAACGAAGTCCTACTCGGAGGTCTGCCTACTTTGCCGCAAAAGCCCACGACTTTCTTTCTTCCATCTACCTGACAGAATTTTCTACATATTTTTCCGAAGACATTTACATAAAGTAATGGCGGAGTTCCTTGACTTCTCGTTGGGCCATCCCCGAACCACCTTTTTTTAGCAAGACCTTGACTTTCGGGTCAGGGGTCATCTCGTAAACTTAGTGCAAAAAAGCTTCCGCATGGAGTAAATGCTCAAATGAGTAGATCGTTAATATGTGAGTTTTAATATTTCCTGAATGGCAATTGACGGAGCGTTTTAGAAAGCATGAAATGTACTCATATTGCTGTGAGGAATAATTTTCTTTCAACGTGCCAAGCATTTTTATTAGGAACGTTAAGGAATTGCGATATTTCAGTGAAGAAATAAGTTGACGACGTGGCTGAATTTTGGACACTGGTTGATTGAAGAATTTTTAGCAACGAAATAATAAAGAACTTGCGCGATATAAGTTATACGTTACTTTCCCTTGAATTGTGCATTCGATAATCCTCGAAAAAGTTGCCGACAGTCGACTTAAGTATCAGGTTGTTTAATCAACAGTACGTGGAACTGGAAACAACAGGTGTTCGGCTAAATAGTGGGCAAATGGATACGACTGATATAGACGATTTCCAGGCATGATGCGAGCCTTGATCCGTGTAATGTGATTGCCATAATTACTACTCACTGTAATCGGGCATAAGCTGGTTTGGCAATATAGTGACCAGTAATTGGTAAACCTACGGAATTGCTTGAACCACCTGGTATATGGAACGTCATAGGCTATCCAGAGATCACCCTAGTCCTGACGTCACGACCTATGGTTGGACGCACCGAGGCCGCAAAGAAAGGTGAAGATAAAATGGAAGTGTTGGACTTCATTTACTACAAGTAGATCACTATGTGCAATATTCCAAAGAGTTTTAAGCAGCCTTGTTGCTTTTCGTTCTGCCTAAGTAGAAGTCCTCTTCGTAATGTGTACTCATGTCTAAAAGTAAACGTTAGATAAATTCAGAGGTGTGGCACAACTTGCCACAGTCAACGGCGTCCGTGACATTACTTGGTAATTGATTCTACATGGGGTACGGTAACCTTGAAATCTTCTTGTCATTTACAATGCAGTATGGGAGCACGACTAACGAGATGATTTAAATCTAACTGGCTTACCAACGTCGTCAGCTGAGATAGTATATTCTTGACGTGCACGCCAACGCTAACCGCCTCACGGCGGCCACGACCATAGGTGCACTGCCTCTAAAACTCCCACATTAGCCAATCGCTATAGGACCGAATTTTACCGATGGCCGTTGATGAATGATCCCGTGAATGAGTGCGCTTCTGAAGTTGCCTATTGGTATTCTCCAGACGGTTGGTCGTTTGGATTCCAAAGTGCACAACGTCTGATTGTGTACGGATGGTCCACCTAGGCTTTATACAAAGCCAATTGCACGTTAGGTAGTTCGCAAACTTCGGGTCTGTGCGTCTGATCAACGCAACCTGTTGGTCGAACCTTAACCATAAATTGACAAAAATGTTCACTCACTCCTCTGAGTTATCTAAAGTTGCCATATGGTTAAACACATGGCGACTTCTGAATGAATTTATCTAAATGGGTAGTATAGGGTTAATGACACCAACATGCGTATGTCCACGCAGCATCTCGAACATGGAAGTAACATAACATTATGTCGCACCCAAACACGACTCGCGCTGCTCGCATCTGGCCGTTATTCTGTCCATCACGAAGGTTCTCACAAGTATGTGAATCTCCGTCACATCACGAAATGTTTCGAACAGCCGACGGAGGGAAGCATAATTTTCATTCCAAACACAGCCATACATCACGGGTTTTCAATGGCCCACCCTGTCTGTGACAAGAATCTGATATAGCTTCAAGCTACAACCGCAAATGTGAACTGATATAGAGCCTACTAGTGGCGGTTGGTTCCATGTGTGGCATCGACGTTGACCACATCGGGAAAACGTCTGGACGACTGCACTCGCTACTTCCGTGCAAAACATGTGCGTCTGTCTATTATTGTCGTCTTCGATGACATGCAATACGCCATCTTTTTTTATATGATCAAAAAGCTTGGGCAGGTTTTCTGCAATTTCAATGTACACAGACCCACCTGCTTTTTGTCGGAGGTTTCAACCGATGACGAATGTAGCAAATATCCACTATCGTTATATACTTGTCGCAAACATCCGCGGCATACTGCTTCAACACCACAGTCAGAGTGTTGTACCGTAACAGATGTCCGGAATCGCTGACTTCAGTTGCTTACGGTTTTCTGGGTTTGCATCATACAGCAGGATAGTTAGGCCGTAGTCATGCTCCAATGTAAAAGAGCAAACAACCAACATAGTTTTCCTTCTAACAACGTTGAAGCGTGATTGGCAGCATGTATCACGAAAACTGTGCAATGAACGGTGAGTGGACTCAACTCACTAAACACGTCGTACTACTCGGCCTCCGCTACTACGTCGCTTGTATTTGGTACACCGGCACGCCATCTACTACGTAACCCCAGTAGTACTCACACTCACAGTGTAATACTTCAAGCGCCCAGCGCTTAATTTCTTGCTTGAACGAAGCACGTACAAAACACTGTGTTCCTTCATATATTTTCCAAACGAATTCTGAACTCCTAGAAGCCAGAAAACTCCTGATCCTCGAATAGATCTTTAAATCCCCGAAGATAATCCATAACCTAAAATCAAAGTTATAAACAGTAAATCACTTACCAATAAGAGACGGCCAACTACTAATTGACCATGAACGGATACTTTAGAAGAAAACGCATGTGTACTATCACAACACCCACCATTAATATTTTCAATCTTGGCTCCAAATGGAGGACTTACAAATTAACAGGCGGTTAAAACAAACCCTTCGACGCTCGTGATTATTTTTGTCGCATGAACCGAATGCTTTCAAATTCTTGAGAGGTACCACCGAAATGTTGCAAAGCATTCACGGATCTCTCGTGAATTCGCTGTTTGACGGCAGATTTTACTTCCGACGGATAATTTTCAGCCAACTTGCAATTGAAGTAACTACTCAGCTTGTTTTTACTGGGATTTGAATGTTGTGAAAACCATCTTTTCTAATTCACGAGTCCCAAATGCTGTCTCATTAGCTGGAGTTTTCTTTTTTGTTGTATCTTTTGTCGCTTCATTCACACAATTGATGTGTGGCACTATCGTTAATTTGACGTATGCTGTGTAGTGAGGTGTATAACCTTACAGGATGTACACTGATCGCCCTCATCTCAGCACATTTCTCACAGATTCTTTGAGGAATACACTATTTTAATATTCTACTCATCTGGGTTATTTCTTCGATGAGACCATGTAAGTGTTAGGTATGGGGGAGAATGTCAAAGTCTTCTACTTTGATCTCACGAAAGTGTTCGACATAGTGAAACATTGGTTGCATTACTAATAAGCAGTGTGGCAGTTTTATGATTTTAGATGAGACCCAATTTTGAAAAGCCGAAGTTTAGACTGGATTCGGATCGGCGACCGAAACACCACGCTCAAACGCAACAGGCGCCTCAAGAGGTGAGCTAAGAATGCACGCCAGGAGTTCGGAAATTTCACACTTAGACCTGGTTGCCCACTTGTCCCACTGTCTCAAATACCGAATTGCTTATCAGTGATAAACCTTGTGTGCTCAACAGTGGCGTGAATGGTTTCCAGCGTAAACTGACTCGGAAATCCTGCCGAGGTCTTTGGTCCCCTGGCTCATTTAGTAGATTACACATGAGACGGTGGGACGGGCAGGTAACTGGGTCAAGAGGTGAAATTTCCGAGTTTCTGGCGTAGCCTCGAACTTCAGCTGGCAGGGCATTTGCCATGTTTGTGCATAGTATTTCTGTCACTGGTTTGACTATAGCCCATATCAAGACTTTTCACAATTGGGTCTTCTATAAAGACCATTGATTGCCAATCCCGAAACCGGAGACCTCCAATATTGCTTAAAGACAGCCAGGATGGATTGTGGACTTCCTGAGCAACCGGAAGTTGAACGGGGATTACTGGAGAAAGGTTCGCTGAAAATGCTGTCGGTACCGGACCAATACAGAGATCACTGTTGGAGACGCTGCTGTATATAATTTTCATTGAGGGTCTCATCAAGAACCTGTAGTGTCCCTGCAACATCGTCGCCGGTAATGTGAAAACTGTGATAAGAACTGATGGCACATGCATGCAAGAGGCCTTGGATATCTTTCAAAGGTGGTCAGATGAGTGACAGCGACTTTCGGCCGTAAAACATCCAGATAGTCCCTTAAAATGAGTCAGGGTTCGTCAAGTGTTTTGGTAGGGCGAAAGAGGAGAGAAAGTTAGGGACAGTAGAGCTGGCCGGAAACTTTGGAATACCCACGACGCGGAAGTTTTCCGTGCCTAAGCAGTATCCGGAAGCAGCAAGAAAAAAATACAAGCTAGTAAATATTGCGTAGAACGTTTGTTTCAAGGAAACAGGAGGTGTTCCTGCCACTGCATAAAACATATGTGAAATATTGTATGCAGGCCTGAAGCTTGGACATGGTAAACGATACTACGGTACTCTAGAGAGCCTTTGAATGTTTTACAATGCTGGTGGATAAAATGAACTTCAGCCAGTAGGATGACAGTTTGGAAAACTTCATCTTTAATCTATTGCGCTGAGAAAGGTTACAAAGGGCTTCACAAAATCCTAGGAAATTCTTCTGGGGGTTGCCAGAATCAGGGGCAATCTTACTTTCAGCTGCGTACACCTTTCTATTTTCGAAATCACAACAGGAATTTGGGAAAACGAATGTTGATACACCGAGTGAGGCTATCTTCATCCTATGTCAGATTATCAGCAGCTGGAATGAGCTCCCACGGAATTTAGCATACTCCGAAGTGCAACAGATTTCGACAGAAGACTTGGTGAGTGTTGGCCACTTTTCTTCCCGGACTTACTATGACAGATCCGCCTGAATGGCTTTCTTCAGCACTGCTCTTCTCATAATCTTGAGTCAGTTAGTTTTTTCACATTAACTGCCAAAATTGCTGTCCTTTTTCATTTTACGACTATTTCAACTGAAGTGTTAGTCTTAAACTATGAAACTGTAAGTCCTGGAGAACAAGCTTGTTTCACGACCTTTTTATTGTAGGATGAATTTGTGCTTATCGATGGTAGCCCGGAATTTGTGCTTTGATGGCGTTGATAGAATGAAGTTCTTAGCTCATACTCTGTTGAATTTGTGGATTACCGTGAAAATAGGGAATTTTTTATTGCCGCAGTGTTGAGTGCTCCTAGAAGTTCACTGGTGTAAGAAAGTGCGAAATTTCCGAACCAAGCCGCCCGGAAAAGCCCAACGACCGTCAAATAAGGTATATGCCTAAACATCCCTTTTTCCCTCTGTTCAATTACTTACGCGAAACGAAGTAAAACTCTTGGACTGTTAGCGTGACAACGACTGAGAGCAGCACTAATTTGCACTCGTATGTTAGTCAGTCTCACTGTGTTGCGCCTAGCAACTCACATCCCATCAACCCCAAAAAAGATCCGGTGTCTACGCCTGCCAAATCAAACGTTATTTATGCATATGCCTGTACACGCGGTTTACAATAAGTTGACCGCGCATTGAAGACACTGCGTACCCAGATCTCAGAGTGCCTCCCGAGGTGACTTCTGGATGCCAAAAGTGGAACTGTAGTGTTTAATTAAAAAACATTTATAAGGATCAAGTCAACGAATGTGCCCCACTAAAGCATTCCATGTAATCTACCATACAGTGCACATGTACGCTTTAACTTATTCCGCTGCGCTTACTATGCAAAGTATGAAACCACCATTGTGAACATAAAAAATTGGTTGTGAATCTTTTTCTACCTTGGTAGTGGTCACGTGGATTGGATATTCGTCTCATTCTTACTTCTTCATTTTCGTTGTCTGTTTCCACCATACATCAACACCCATATCTGTTACCAATATTTACGAACATCTGACTGAATAATGATTGATTAACTTTTTGACGTCCACATGTTTATGCCTCATTTCACGAACGTCGCTGGAAAGAGGGAACAAAATAGCGCGGAAGCATACACCTTACATGGCAATCATTTCGTTCTTCACATTTAATTGGGGACAACAGAGTTTCGAACCGTTTCATCCTTGGGGCAGAACCGAACTGTTGCGAGTGTAGGAAGCGATGACACACAAACCTAGTTATCCCTAACAGCCAAAATATAACCGTACTCCAGTCTAGAACAAAGAAGGAAAAAGTAATATGTCTAGCTCACGCTTACGTACATTTACACTTGAGGTCTTCACAACCTTTGAGGATAATTAATCCTGCAAATTTCTGCGCCGTTATTGAAAAAATAGACAGAACAGTTACATTTCATATCGTTTTCTCGATTGTAAGTCTGTGACTCAACGGTCGGTCCTGTCGCACGACAAACGGGCTGGTTGACGTGTCGGAACGATAAGTAATACTGCGTACTTCGACGGCGTCCTCTCATAACCTTCTCTGTTCAAGTGAAGATAATTTCATCGATCTTTGTCGGTCTTGGTAGCCGGGGCTTCTCAACCTCAAAACTATACATGTGGCAAGTTGTCGTACGAGAACGACAATGTTCTTTTTGTCATGTGGCGACCGAGATTATGCATGATATTTCAAATGGGGATGGAATAGAGCCAAGTACGATTAAGTAAACACCACTGGACATGGATTGGCGGTCGCAAATTTTAGCGGACAACGCTTGCCTAGCATTTGTTGTGGCCGCAACATATAGGGCAGAGATGAGCTTACCAGTGAACTGAATACCCTAGTCTGTCATTTTGTGTTTGTAGCGAGTAATAGGGGTTTTTCTTCTTCGTGTAAACCGGAGATCGACCATAATTGATCACAGCTGTCCTATTCCTACGGAATTTAAGGTCAGTCCCTCGGAAAATGAAGCACTGGACTGGAGTTACGTTATTGTTGGAGCTCATCAAAAGTGTGTGTTCGTGAGTGACGTTAAATTTGTATCAAAACCAAAATCCCTAACTACTCATCAGTAATCAAAATATCGTTCACCAAGTTAATGACTTTTGTGACTTTATCTCAAAAGGAAGTCCTAGGTGACGGGGAATCGATGGGAGTTAACAGACAGTGACTATATCTCCCCTGGAGTCGATCGGACAATTACCGCATTACTCACAAGTGAGTGTCGCTGAGCCTTTACACAAGATGAATCTGTCGTGCCTGATGTGTGGTCACTGGCACAGTGGCCAATACAGTTGCCTCGAGAAAAGCGTAGCCGGAGTTCTAGCCACTGCAATGGTGAAGATTTTGTGTTCAGCCGGAAGTTCGGTTGTCCAAATGCGTGCGTTCAAAACATGTTCGAGTGCTGACCGGAAGTCATTTGACAAAAGGTGGCTTTGCAGAACGTCCGGAGGTATGTTCCACTTTAATGTCCATTAGTGGCTTCCTAAGGTGTCTTCTTGAAAGACACCTGAAATCGACGACCCTAAAACAAGTTTCATGTCACATACATATCGGCAACATTGACCGAGCAGGCTGACTGTCAGGTTAATTGCATACACTGGAATGAACAAGGAGCGGGAATTGATCAATGCGAAACATCACCTAACACAGAACATTCATCGAGCAGTAACTCCCGCACTACAACCTTGAATGTTCTCCCAGGTAGAAACTTCTGGATCCAGCCTTGGATCTTAAGTAATATTCCCGCTATTCTGTTCACAAAACGAGTGTCTGAAAATCGACAAAACACACCTTAGTCGTCCCTTCTCTATTCAGTTTTCCGTGACAGCGTCATATTAGCTCACTTTCTTGTGTGAAGCGTAAGCGATGACCACTTTTTGAATTTGGACCCGAGCAACACCAGTGCACTCCAGCATTGAGAGAAAAAAATTTTCGAATTTAATCTAGTTAGACAAGTCTCACTGACGGAGTGACGTGTGGTTACAGAACTGTCAGATGGTTTGGTTCAAATGAGGCCCTAGGCACACAACTCAGGGCGGTTTATTTGTCCTGATATCCAGCTGGCGTCCCTTGACTGAAGGCCAAAGGTCACAAACGGTGCGGATCATTCTTTGGAATTACAGCGCTGTACGTCAGGAGAACAATTTAAGCATTCCAGTGTACTTTTAGTTAACACGCCTATAAAGTGACAACATGGTTTCGGCGACCACCACGTGTCCCAAACTGGAGATATGTTCGACGTGTTCTGGAAGAAAGAAATCTGTAGGTAGTCACCAAAATCGTCCAGTCTCATGTGGGAAAACGTGGGGGAATACCAAGACATCACTGACAGTTTACACACCAAAGGCATGTAGCAAGAGCCACAACTAAAAACTGAGAAAAACCAACAGCCGGTGTGAGAGTATTCAGATAGGTATACACGACAGTAATGGAGTGGTTAAGCGGCGAAACATTACGAGCAAACAATAGAAAAATGTGGTCCAAGCCTAAGAGAAGAAAGGTCGGCATTATAAACTGTTCGAGACCGAGGCATTTTTGCACTCCTACGTAGGATCGGGCATGACCAAACAAGAAATCCGGTAGAGTCCCGGTTGATTTCCCATCCCTTTGGCGCAACCTC
>LUCH01008023.1:12338-23308 GCA_013368495.1 Paragonimus heterotremus | reverse complement strand
CTCATGGCTATTATGATGATGATGATGACGTGCTCGTGACATGTCAACAATTATACTAGACAATAAAGATTGTGCCTTATTGAACGCCTTTTCGCTACAGCGGTGCCATGTCCGGAACACAACGCGATGAGACTGCCATGGTCAAGCCAAATGGCGGATGGGGACGTGGAAGGGTAGCTGTCGGAATTTGAGACGATTGCAGCGTGCAACGGACTAAAAGGCGAAGCACAATTGCTGACGGAATTGGGAACAGTGTTCACCGGACGGGCAAACGTTGTCTGTGCCTTGAGTAAACAGACAAAGGCTGTGATTTCATATCATGAGACACGGACGGCACTGATTCAGGAATTCACTGAGGAACAAGACCTACAGTGGGCAATGGGTTTGCGACACACAAATGCCGAGTGTGCAACGTCGTTGTGACATCTCTGCCGGAATGCCGGTTTACAGCCATCGAGGTGTATGTTGATAAGTTAGCTCATCTATTCACTCATGCTTCTGACGAGTACTGATTCGGTACATGGATAGAACATCCGATGGCAGATGAAGTACTCATCTGTAATAAATCAAGAGGGTTAGAGTGCTAGGCGAAACACTCTGGGAGTCAATTTAACTGGCCTCTATCTTCTACTGTGTTACCGCCACGAATTTATAGCATATCACTCTGGTTGGTACAATTAGGGTCACTCAATGAAACTGAGGTCTGCAACGACATTTCGGCTCTCAAACGGAATAGGGCTGTTGACCTAGATGATCGCGTGTCGGTGACTTTCAAAGAACATAGAAAGGCGTTAGTGTAGTTCTTGACTCGGTCGTTTCAACTTGTGTCGACGGCACAGAACATCACTCTCTGCAGAGGTCACTCGACAGTAGTTCCCATATTCAAAGAAGCGGTCCGGGACTCTGGAGAAAACCATGACGGAGTTAGCTTGACCCCAGTCATTACAAGGGTTCTGGCATCCATTATACTTTGTTGACTCAATGCAGCTCGGGAGGCAGATACTACGGTAGAACATGCAAGGTTTCGTCAATTTCGAGGATGTTTTCATCCAATTTTTACTGTTTGCCAAATTCTAGAGCAGCATCGTATGTACCACCGGCCAATAGTTGGCGTATTTCTCAACTATAAAGCTGCGTTTGATTCGGTGGGTCGATCTACACTCTTAGAGTTGCTTAAATGCAGGGGTGTGCCGACCAAGTATGTAAACATACTGTTGACATTTTATTCCCATACTTCAGCTCACGTTACGGTTTACGATGAACTGTCTGACAGTTTCAGCGCCAGGACGACATATGTGAAGGCTGTCTACTTTCACCATTTAATTTTGTAATGGATGAAGTAATGGGAGATTGTCTCTGGCAGTCAACTAATGCTGGTGTTGCTCTTGTGACTGGTGAAAGATTTGCTGATCTTGACTATGTTGATGACAAGGTGTTGCTGTTTGACAACATTGAAACAGCACAGGCAGTGCTGGAGACTATTTCGCACTCTGCTAAATACTTTGGTATGCGCGTTGCAGCCTCAAATTGCTTCTGTAAGTTTGCAATGCTTACATAGATTTAATGCTAGGTATTGAAATTATGGAAGTTACTGGCCGATTTGTGTAATTGTGAAACTGCATCAGCAGCGGCGAGGATGTAGGCTGAAAGGCTTAAGGTTTGCGTATATAAGGCGACAATGACGGCTGTATTACTTTACGGTTGCAGAATTTGACTGCTCAAGTTGGAAGACATGAACCGTCTTTAGGTATTCGATCACCGATCTCTGGGTTCAGTCACTCGCGTCGGTGGTACCAAAGAGTAAGTAACGAAGAGGTTGGGAAGCGGGTATTTGGTAGTGATTGTCAAACGAATTCTTTCGTTCATTCTTTACATTTTTACAGATTTAGATGGTTGGAGACGTTAAGTGAGAAGGCGGCTAATCGATCTCAGTGGTGTGAATTTTGTTTGATCGAGTTGCCTGTGAAATGAATGCACTTTGTGACGTTGGACAGTGAATGCCGTAAGGAAGCTGTATTGCTTTCACTTGTAGGTCCGTTGTTTTGTTTTCAAGGTGTAGGCATCTAGATGGTGAATGTTTAATTGTAGACTAAGCTGTTTCTAATGTTTAGGTCTCTTTCCTTTTCCCTCCTTTTTCCTCTCTTCCTATACAGAGTTTGCTTCTTTCTTCGTGGTTATGTGGCAGTTAAGCTTCAGTGAGAACCACTGGTTTATCACTGTCTCTGATGATGATGTTGGGGGCTGGCTTTTATTAGCAGCGTGTCATAAACAAACTGCAGGTGTTCTGATTCTATTTGGCAGACAATCACCGTAGAAAACAGTCATGACAGCGCGAATCAGGCAGTGCGGTCGTGTGTCGAAGTAGTGGCGTTAGATCGAAACAAGTTAGAAGGAGTCTAAAAGCAACCGAAGAAATACAGCTCTTTTAGAGTTAGTCAGTCGTTCGATTGCACACCTGCGATTCTATTGGTCAACTGGAACAATTCGAAACCACTCACCTGACACCGAATCCTCCTCAAGAATTGTGGACGGAAATATTCCAGCTTGACTTCAAATAGCTGACCTTCTATCCTGCCCTTTATTTTGCGTAATCTAAATTATGGTACCTCCGGCCGTGGATCTTACTTTGTCGAGCTATTCACCTTGTTTGCTTTTCTAGGATGTGCGCCTCCTAACACTGTACCAGCCAATTTGTGGAGCCGGGACTTTTCGCCAGTCGTTCCCGTTTTGCTTGAAGGGAGCTCGTTGTGGGACATAATTCGTTGGTATCTTTAGTGCGTAGCCAAACCGGCGAAATTTCTGTCCCTGAAGACTGCTGGAATAAATTGGTTTTATTCTTTACCAACTACCTTTTTCTTAACTTCATCACTATGGGCATGTTGGTGCCACGACTTTTGCACGATTGAATATGAACATTGACGGTCGAATTGCTGAAGGTGATTTAGTCTGTTGTAGTCGGCTACGCTTCGCAACCGTATACTAACCCTGCTCTCACAGTTGCTGCATGTGCCCGTCCTTTGATCATCGAAGAGACTCCTCTTTCTAGCCAGAGATGATCTGGATTGACAAAGACCGTCATAGTCCTGGAAGTACGTGTCCCTGTTTCATTTCCTGGGCCTCATCCCCCGCTGTTTCAGCAAACTACTTGCATAAAGCCCTACTGCTTCATTAGCCAACGCCAGATCAACGTGAATGCAGCAGTCTTGCAGACGTAATTTACATTTTGAAACTGCAAAGCGCACTCGGAGCTACTTGGCTAAATGCTGTTTATTGTCTAATAGCTGTGCTGCTGGACGATCTCCAAACAGCAACGTTTTACTGTTAGCTTTGTTGAAATCAGTCATCTAGGAGGCCCATGCCTACATTCTGTGAAATCCGTGCACATTCCTCCATGATGGTTGATAGTCTGGACGCACGCCGCCCGTAGCGCTGCATGTGTCAGACAGCTGCCCGTAAACTGAAGTATTGTACTAAAGCGTCGACAGTGTGTTTGGTCACTTGATGGTTGCACACCTACGCCTAAATGATTCCATATGTGTGGACCGATGTACTGAATCCCACTCACTCTGTGAGTCGAGAACATCGACCATTTTTAACCTACTATGCGTGTGACGGTGCTGCGGAACTTGACGGAGAATGAAAAATTGGTCAACCTATCATTCTTCAGGTTGAGACCGAAGTATCTGTCTACCTTGCTACAGCAAAACTACCAACCACAACCGAGTTCATGCGAATTCTCCCGCAGCTTTCACAAAAACACCTGGTTCTTTTCTTAATTGTGAGAACTGTAATTTATTGAGGCCCAGTTAGAAGGACCTCCTTAGTCGCTCACATCAGTTGTAACTGTGTGAAAGCCTGGACTAATATTCACCCTTTTTTTTAAAAAAAAAGGCCAGCAGTCCTAACTTATCTCAGTCTCTGTAACCACTCTTTTCATTAGAACTTTCTGTGCGATATTTTTCAACTACTTGTTCCAGTTCTTTCTTTTCCAGGACTCAGATTTACCCTTCATCTTGGTACATGTGATGCTGTTTACGGTTCATGTCATACTGCGAATTCGCATTGATAAGTAATATCCACCTGTTAAGGCTTTTGTTTGTCACCCAGCAAGTCTTACGAGCTTCGCTTAGAATAGCCGCTGATCCGTTGAGAACGCAGGTTTGCTCCCTTTACCTGTTTGAGCTCCCAGTTGCTCGGTAGTAACGACGCTGACCATCAGTAGTCACACTATTTCGGAAATTAGATCCAATTACGTTGAATTCTGTTTTCGTGGTTCGGCGGCCCGACAGTACCCAGTTCATGAGTGACCTAGCACACTGCTTACCAAAATATGGGGCCTTTTTGGAACATGCTTACTTGTCAGTAGTATTGTTGATCACTTCTTCTCCTCTTCTTTGATGACTGGTTGGTTCTTTACTTTTCAAAGTCGACGCCATTTACCACTCTGTTGCAGGACTAACTCCGACTTTTCAGTCACGTAACCTAACTCCACATGTGACCGCGTAACACGCAACTTCCGATGGTCCATTCAGCACTGTCTTGTTAAGTTCAGAACGCTTCTTGTACATCCTCACCTTATTGCCTTATTCTTTGAATATAGCTAAAGTGAGCTTGCATAATCTGAACATTGACGTGCCCCGTGCCGCGTCGATCCTAAGCCAGATACAGTGTTTGTTGTTGTCCTCAAAACGGTCACATGTTTACCCGCTTTGAACCCTGGAAGCAGCTACGAAATGATCGCGAGGTTTGGTGGACACAACGTAATATCAAGATGGAACAGGCTGTTTCTGCCGAGAGCTCTCCAATGCTCCTCCATATCATCCAAGCAACTGATAGCAGGAAGTCAGGTGTGGATGAGGTCATCTGCGAAACCAGTTGTGAGCCTATTCATAACCTGGAACGACGCTGTAGACGCTGGGCTGAACACTTTCAACAGCAGTTCAACTGGCTACTTGCGCCATTGCCTGCGCCTTTAGGCTCCGACCGTGCTCCTTAGCCTGTTGACATTTCGCGGCCCTCGAAAACAGCAATCTCGCTTAAGGTCAATTTTTCGGAAAATCCCAAAACTGCTGGACCAGACGAACTTCTGCTTGCCCTCCTTCTAGATGGAAGTCCTACCTTAGTTAATGAGGTGGCGGCTTTGCTCCAAAAACTCTGGATCAGTGAAGTTGTTCCAAATGACTGGGGTTTGACTAACATTGTCCCCATTTACAGAAGAGGCTCACGCACTTCGTGTACAAATCACAGAGAGCTTAACCTGGTTTCTATTGCGTCAAAGCTGTTGGCAGCCATTGTACTTTGTAGACTAACCGAAACGCACAAAGAACTTATTCTTGAGGGAGCAATGACCGTGTTTACTTCCTCGTTCGTGTCTTTATCTTCGCGTGTACCAGTCTGTCTGTTAGGTAAAATACTCTCGTACATCTTAGCGGAATAGGGTAATAACTTTCCTGTTTCACTGTGGGTTGTTATCGCAATATGTGGTGCTTGTTTGCTTGTCATTACTGATGTTCGCTTCGTTTTTCTGTTTCTTCTCCATAGTTGTCACGGTTCCTGATGCTACTGATCAGTGTGAATTAGTCAGCACTAACCAACTCACTCGCACACTGGACTTTGTGACTGACGTAAGTTAGTGCACCTCACGTTTGTTGCTGTAAGAGTAGGGTATATGTTCTTCATTGCTCGAGGTCGTTTGGTGGTATCTTTGTGAGTTTTCTCGTTTTTGCAGTTTCGTTTTTCATTTTTGTTCCGTTTCTTGTGTTCATCGCTATGTTGGTGATACAATCAATACTGGGTTAACTTCATAATATTCACTTATTTGTGACACGTCTGCGGTTAGAATTTGTCCGAAAATTTCTGTTAACTTGATATTTGTGAAATGTAAACTGTCATTCTAACCTGATCAGGAAGTTAACGGTGTTTGCTTTCGGTCAGACAACCTGGGCACTGTTCGCAAGTGAGCCTAACGAATCTTTTGATTACCCTGCTTGGAGTCTGATCAACAGAATGGTGGTCAGGTCCCACTCGCCTTACAGGTAACACAACCGCCAGGGTTTGATTCCTCAATCTCAATGAGAATGTGTATCACTGGTGAGCTCCTACACTAGTTTCGACGTTGATCATCCAACAGTCTTATTTCGACTTGAAAGCTATGGACATTGTTCAGCTTATGAAAGTGAGGACTCCCGGCTGCTCATCAGTAAATATATTTTTTTTGGCATCACCTTGTAAAGCAACCTTTTTCCATAACAAATTTGAACAGAGAAGTCAAAAACAGTTTTTTTGCACAGTGTATCTCTCGATTACATTTTGCAACATTTCATCAGGTACATAATGCAGTCTGTGGGTTTATATAGCAAAGTTCAATTGACATTGTGAAGCTAAACTTGTGTCCGGTATTGTGGTATTCACGGGCGTTTTGCGAACCCAAATTGAAAGGTGTTCGTTTGACTCAAGTCAGAGTATGACATATCACAAAGAACCAGCGTCATCATTCGCTTGACACCTGTTGACTTGTCGACTCCAATTGAACCTGGAGAAGACGCTACGGAAATGTTACGCGGCAAAAAACCGAAGGCTTCTCCGGTTCGCGGCGGCGGTAGCAATTAGCAAATGGAAGTGTAATGCTCGGAATTAGGGATTTCGAATAGCTTCCAAAATCGTACTAGGACTAAAAACTTCCACGCAAATAATAAGAAGACCTCCTACTGGTTGCAGTAAACATTTCATATTCATGAGTCAAGACGTAACATTGAGACTGTTTGTCCAATCCTGATGTGGTATCCTTAACGTGACGTTTGATTTGGCTCTCTGTTATATCTTCTATTGTGTCGGGGTTTGGATAAGCGGTGAATCGGGTAGATTTTCACCACAGGAAGCCACCCCTCTGTGTACAAAAAGACTTGTTCGTCAGTACCAGACTGCTCTGGTAACTGATGTGTATGGATGTGTGTGAGTCTGCGTATGTTTGTGTGGTTGTTGATTTTGTTGTTGCTATATAAACCCACAGACTGCAATATGTACCTGATGAAATGCAGCAAAATGTGCTCGAGAGATACACTATGCAAAAAACTGCTTCTGACTTCTCTGTTCAAATCTTACCTTGTGCTTTCCTTGTGTTTTATTTTTGAGTCATTCTCCAGCTTATCACTTACATTTTCTGCACTCTTTTTAAGAAGACGCTACATCTCCTACTATGATTTCGTCGTACAAACCGTTGATGTGTTACTGTCGTCATTAGTAATGTGGTCAAATTGTGCGATCTCACACAGAAATGTCCTAATTAATGGACTTTCGAACTAATCGTTTGTCAATTTAACGATCTGGATTGCCGACACCTGACCGTCTCAGTCCGTCTGAGTACCACAACCCTTGTGCGTCGCAGTTCTTTTTTTTCAAAACCAAACTATGATCCTCTCCTACTTCTTCTTTACCCAGCTACTTTCCAGTCCATCACCGTCAGAAGTCGTGCTACGCGAGATCATCAGTCTGTCGGGCCCACTGTTCCACTTGCTGGTTCAAGTGCTTAAAGATCAGGCTGCTTCGAATGGTTCCGAAGTGAAAGAATTGTTTAGTAGTCTACATACAGAAAAGGACCAAAGCATATCATCACTTAGGTAAGTAATGCTATCTATGACAGCCGTGTTTGCTACAGACAGCGTAATGAGTACACTACTCACTCACCTCGTATACATACGGTTGGTTATATTGATATATAGCCTACCATGTTGCCGGGCTAGTTAATTCAGACATTTTTGATACGATTACTGAATTTAGTTGATTCTTACTATTATCTTTTTACTCATAATGCTCTCATAACCATCTCTACCCTCAGGTTGACATTGCTGAATATTCTGTCCAAGTTACTGGTCGGTTCTGCGCTGTCTCGCTGCGACCGTCTGAACATTCTTCGCAGCTGGGTTGATTTACCAGGAACTCCTACTTTCAGCATTGGAGATTCAAGCCAGACCTCTTGTTCTGTCACTGTCTCTCCCTGTCTTCCACGATTAGCCTTTCGTTATCGCATGCTGGCGGATAGCACGGATCCTGAAACTGCCAATACGTTCTCTGTAAAAGGTCCTAAAAGCGTACCCTATCGTTGTGTTTTAACTAGCGAGAACACTCATCTTACAGTTCGTCCAGAAGTGTTTACAGAGCGTATCACCGCCTTAGTTGAATTACTGAAGTTCTGCAATCCTGTCCGAAACATTGCTGAAGCTGTGGATGATGAAATTCAACACATATCCAGTTTCCATTCTGTATTTGTCAAGTCAAATCAATGTCAGTCCGAATCATCTGGTAATGGATCCGTCGAACATGATGCTTCCACAATGTCAGCTGACTTGTTTCACAGTCTAATTGCGGTATGTTGATTTGTTCGTCTTTTGGATGTCAACTGGGATTTGCTTTTAATTCATTATTACTCCCGGTAATGATTGGTGTACCTAACTGAATTCTATGAACCTGTGTGTGCATCACTAACATCCCGGTTAGCGTGTTAGCTAAAGTTAGTAAGTACCGCTTCGAAACTTACGTCTGCGCGGTCGACCGCCTTGCTGGCTGGAAAAGGTATCCGACGGGGTGATATACCGTGGTCAATGACCTGCTCGTATCCAAACGATTGTTCGATTTTCCAGTTAGTCTTCTTACCTCGGATCCATGGGTCTCCATTGAAAA
Organism: Paragonimus heterotremus; assembly: GCA_013368495.1. Taxonomy (NCBI): domain Eukaryota; kingdom Metazoa; phylum Platyhelminthes; class Trematoda; order Plagiorchiida; family Troglotrematidae; genus Paragonimus; species Paragonimus heterotremus. Next base: position 14,632 of record LUCH01008023.1, on the reverse strand, counting down.
TTGTCTTGTTAGATGCATGTTAGTTCTGGTTGCTTAGGTTACCCGTTGAATATTTGAGTGTGTATACATAATAGCTTCCCAAGGAGAACACTGACAGCACCGACCGAAAGTGTTCTCTTCTTGGGTGTGATTTCGTAAGGCGCACAATCCAGCCTGTGAATTGATAGTTCCTAAAATTGTAATATGGGACATGCTTTGCTATTTGAACAGCAGTTGCTATGACTGTTTGTGTAATTCTCTCTTTCAATGCTGTGCAGTTGACTTGGCAATTTACATAAAGGTTGTTGATGATAAGTCAACGCAGTTTTTCTGTTGCTTTCGATAGATTATCAGGCTGGTCTGTGTGAACTTTGTTATCTGACCCATGTCTCTTGTCCGAATTGAATGCACGTGGGCATTGTGTCCAGCTTGTCGATAATATTTGTCACATGGTAATTACAAACATCCTCAGATAAAAGAAGTGGTTTGAAGTGCTCTGTACTTGTAAGCTACAGTTAACCTCGGTAGAATGAAGACTAACCAACCTATACACTCGGACACTAACTTGCCATTTGAAACAAATCGCTGTTGGGAGTCGTTTGTTTGTGTAAGACGAAATATGCGCACATATGCATGCGACTCTAAATGCGGCTGTGGCTGCTGGAGTAAGAACAAACTTCCTAGTGTCGTACCAGAGCAAATCACTAAACGATATTGACGCATCTGAGCAATTGGAAATGCAGCAGCAAAAATAATGTATAGTTCCCGATAATCATCCTGGTCTTCTAACATACTGAGACAGGGGGTATTCCGCAGTCGCTTTGGACTTCTCTGAAGGTGACCAGGTGTTGATGCCATAACTCAGAAATTAGAGAGAGAAAGTACCATCCGCATTTGTTTGATATTTTTGGGATGATCACGCCATAATGAGTACAACGGTCGGGGATGTAACGTACGTGTAGTGCATGTTTTTTGATGTTGTCGGTTGGACCAAAGGTGTCATCAGTTTGGATGAAAATGAAATCCAGTGACATCCGGATGGGTCTTTTGGAGATGCCATTTGAAGTTGTCCGAGTTTGATGGTGTATTGTCGTTAAATCTGGCTTTGGTGAAACTTCACTTGCGGAAAGTACGACAAAAAGTCGTGAACATGTAGGTTATGGGCGTTGGCATTGTTTAGCCTTTGGTATTCTTCGCTTATTCGCTTGCGATCTATGTGGGCACCGTGGGAGCCGATGGGATTCAAGGGGTGATGGGTGATCTGTTACCACCCAAGAGCACCACAAACCCAGATTCCGCTTTAACGATCTGCAGTTTCTCCGACCGGAAACACCTCGGTTAAACGACCATTGGCAGACCCCCTGTGATGGCGTTCGTATGATATGTTTGTGTTTCAGAAGGGAGTCTGAGAATTGCGAAGCATGTGGGTGGTAGGTCAATAAGGATTTCCTTCACAACTGTCAGTAAAGTGATTGATCAGTCAATGATTTCGTGTGGCATAATAATTGTGATAGAGTACGATCGTCCAACTTTACACTTGAAAGAAATCGTTGGTGTTTAGCCCCATGTGACGCTGTTGTAAGTGTCAATAATAACACAGGGAATCATCAAGCACTTGTTCGTGGATGTAAACCACCCCGATGATATTGTCACTAAGGTAACCAGGAAAATATGCACGTATACAATCACACGAAGCATTGCCTAAACACCAGAGCAGCTCGTCGGGTTGCTTCGATCACAGTTACGCACACATCGCCTACTAGTGAGCTCGAACCAACGCAGATTTGTGGAAGACGAGTAGCTTCAGGTTCTGATCGCCTAACTCTTTTGAATGAACCCAGTGGAACAAATTGATGATATGCTGTTATGGGACGTTTATACGGATAAACGTTATGACTATGGGTACTGCTTTAGGCCCAACATTAACACTAGACCCTCCGTTGAAGAACTTTCCGTGATTGTGTCAGGGTGCCAGATGTACACCCACCGATCCATCGCCAGCATTTCTGTGGTTCGCAGTCGTAAATGATCTGCTCCATCGTCTTTTAAATTTGCCAGTGCCGGGACCGGATGTTTCTGGTCGATCGCAGTCTCTTACTTTCTCCTGGTCTCCGATCTTGAACGGGCGTCGTTCACGTGTGCTGAGTCACAAGTCATATCTTTGTTTATTTCGGCACTGTGTCTCCGCTTAAGCGCACGGTGCTCCAGGCGTCGTCGTCTCTGTGATGATCATTGTCCCGCTCTGTTTCCGGACACAGACATCCAAGAGAATATTTGGCTCCCTCTCGCATGTAACTCAAACAGTGAAGTCTGAG
>LUCH01008022.1:0-18827 GCA_013368495.1 Paragonimus heterotremus | reverse complement strand
TTATTATTATTATTATTATTATTATTATTATTGAACGGGACACGTGATTCAAGTGGAGAAGGCTTTTCACTTGTTGTATCGCCCAGTCAATAAACATACTTCAGCTTTCGCTGAGGCCGTTGTGATACAACGTTACAAACATTCACTTTGTGTATCGAAGCAAATGGCAATTAACGTATCACCACTATGGTGTTAAGAGTTTGCAATCGTTCGTTAAGTGTTGTTATTACTTGAATGTTTTGGTTGTACCGTTTACTTAAGTTTATTTCATTCTCTTGTCTTAAGCTTTATGTTGGACTGCCTATTAGTTTCCGTTTATTTCCCCGTGCCTTACTGCAAGACCGATATTTTCTGCAACGTTAGTTTTTTATTCGACCAGTTTGAAATTGGAATTTTTTTCGTTTGTTTTTTAACTAATGATGGCCCATTCGAACGTGACTGGTACTATGTGCTATTTCTACCGCAGCTGACGACTCTTTCTTATTTTACACTCACTTAAATTGATACATGTTAATTGATCATTAGTCCATGTATCGTAACCGAAGAGATCGGTCGAAATGTCTCTGCAGAGTACAGCTGACGTAATTCTACTTGCGTGTTCTAAATTTATCCCGGGACAACTGTTTCAATATGATTTTATATCACCATCAACCCGCTGTTTTTCTTGCTCCGATAAATCCTATACGATGTGTAATCTCTCGGTTTGATTCAACAGTCTGACGTCGATATTCAGGTGCTCGCCCAACTTATTATTTCGATTGCATACGTTTGGTCACATTTGGTGAGTGCGTGGGGGTCTAGACTCAAACCAAAATGAATTGAGTGTTCAACTTACTGGAACGTAATAAAACCCTCTTACCGGACCTTCCTTTCGTAGATGGTGTTCATAGTGTTTGGATTGACCACACTCATCCTAGTGGCAGACTGACGAAACGCTTCTTGATTGATACCTACCAACAGAGTCCGTGAGACTTGGTTAATAGGGGAAGTTTAAAAAGTGGCCCAGGGAACATTGGCGTTCTCCTTTATTTTATCCCATGGCTTCCGTCTGTCAACGAGACTATCATCAAGCCTGATGCCACACCCGTCCGTACTAAAGTCCAGAAAGTCAGAGCGCTGGGCGGAACACCGAAGGTCATTTCAGCTGATTTATTGCCTCTGTTGTTCTACCCCCACAAATTTGCATTATTGTACCCTGGTTCGTGAATTCAGAACCACTTACCGAAACTGCGGTCCACTGTTGTATTTTGGCTGTCGAACGCAGTAGAGCTGCCTGCCCAAAGACCTCACAGGGAGACGTTAGCAAAGGCCTCGACTAAGTAGTTTCAGCTTGTTTGGACGATGGAAAACGTCGTCCTCTGCTGTGGTCACTCGACAACAGTTCCGTATACAAAAAACAGTCAGAGATTCTTGCGAAAATCATAAGTGAATTGGCTTGACCTCAGTTATTACTAGGGTTCTAGCCTCCCTTTCACCTCGTCGACTCACTGCAGCCCTGGCGGCAGACATTGGAAGAGAATAGGCAAAATCCCACCCTAGACTTGGATGTATTAATCAATTTTTGGCTGCTCGCCATAGGCCTTGACAACGTCATCACCTCGTTAAGCGATTTTTTCTAACCTTCAGCAGCCAAAGTCTATTCTGCATGGTGCAGCATGTGTTCCGTAGGCATACGGTGTATGTGACCCAATAAGTGTAGACTGTTAGTCCCGAAGTTGCTCACATAGTCAGCTCATTTGATACTGTCTCACTGATGATGACAGTGATGGTTAATTACGACGAACTTACATACATCGTGTTTGTGCTGATCGACACCATCTGTGTGCGCACTACTCCTACTCGTCATGCCGAAATACAACTGGTAGATGCCGCCACACTCGATACGAGAGTAACCAATTTCCGTCATGCGGTTGCATCCGGAGAACTGACTCATTTAGTTGAACTTCGTGGTCCTCGTGAAAAACCCTGACAAAACCGACTAGTTTCAGCTGAGAATGACAGAAATTTTAGCTCAGCTACAAGTACGCCTTCTAGTGGTCTCCACATCACAACCTTCACTGGCCTACGAGAGTCTTCACTCAGATTTATGATTATTCACGTTTTGTATGTCGTACATACCATCAAATTTGTTTGCTAGTTCATCTGGCCTGGATAAGGTTCTGCATCAAAAGCAAAGCGTCACCAACGAACGTGTTTAGCGCTTGCCCACAAGTGTTCCGGAAATATGGGTTTTCAGTCGGTCTCGTGCCGTGTGATCTCAAGATTTGCGATAGAATCTCAGGCCAATTTTGACATTCATGCCGTCGGTGTGATTAACTTAGTATCCGTTTGAAAGTTTGTTTGTAATCGGTAAAATCTCCACTCTGTGGCTGAAGTGAATGACTAGTATTTTACGCCCTTAAAGTGGCCATAGTTCCCGACAAAAAATGGTGCAGAATTTGCAGACGTGATGAACAGAAAGATGACACTCAGGATGAAATGAATTAAGAACAATGTAATTGGTTGTGACCGTGTGCCATTATCGCTGAAGTCACTAACCACTAACGTTTAATGTTCTTTGGACTCATACTATAAGGTGCGATGGCATCATACTTGTCATTTGTACAAGATCGAAGTAATGTTTTATTATATTCCGTGAGATAGGTTGTAAATACTCCTCATTGTCACTACTGCTTCTTCCGTTTTGATTTCTAGCACTATTTAGAGTATCTTTCAATTGTTTAAAACTTTGTCTCAGATGGAGCGAAAAATCAATGAAATGCAAGAAACGTATATGCAGAAAATGCAGAACGAGTTGACTAAACTTGATCGAGAATTTCTTCGGAAAATGCAGGTCAGATTCGCTCATTCACTTATTAGCTATTATCCTATCCTCACCTTAAGGCGGCTTATTTCAGATGTGGTGTGAAATGTTGCGAAGATTCTGAAAGTTCCGTCAGTGATGTACAGTCGTGTATCGAACGGTGTGAGGTTCCACTCACACAAGCACACAACCTGATGCAGTCTGAGATGTCATCATTTCAGGTAAGTATGCTAGTAGCATTTACTTCTGTACTCTACACCGGTCCATATCTCTTCATTTGGAACTCTGTTCTCTTTCTTTACTTGTGAATGTGCGTGACAATGAAACATCTCATCTTACAAGACGATCGTCAGATGCAACCTTGATCCTTTTCAATTATAACAGTCAACATAATCCCCAACGGCGTAATCAAAAGCGTCGGAATTTGCAGTTGTAAGCGCTCATGACATGTGATCCTACAAACTAGCAACTACCGCAGCCAATATCATATTGGCTCTTCTCCGTCGTCGAATGCCTTCAAAACTTTGCCGGATGGCTTGTACCGGACGGTAGTTTTCCAGATAGCAGAGTCCTACAAAGTTAGCGGGCTAATCATTCAAACAACACGCAGCGTGGTTCCCACTAGCAGATTACTCACAAACCTACTTTTTGGCGGTCAAGTTGTTTCCGGGTCGTCAACGTTAAACAATTGACTGGGCCGGACTTCAGCAGATTTAACATAGTTATCTTCGTCTTTCCCACGGTAGTGTCCACGAATATTTACACGTCTCGGTGACATCTTTCGGCTTCTCGCTCTGACGTTGTTCTACATCTAGCAAATAACACAAAATAGGCAAATCGCTCGGACGCAGTGGGACAGAGGGTGAAAACGGAGCGTCCCACTGGAGTCCCAATACTTTAAAAGGAGCTATAGTGATAGGTCTCCTAAAGTAGTAGGATCAGTTGAAGCTTTCTCTATATAAATGACTGCTCGCGTGCGTTTTTTCCATCACCCATCAGTTCCACCGCGCAGTGTGTTCCGGTAGCCTTGATTCACTGGTCTTCGCCGACAAAACTCGACTTGGAGTTCAGCGTTCACACATTGATACAGTAATTAAAAGGGTGACATCCCCTTGCCTTCTTCCTCACGCTGCCTTTCTTATTTTTGTCCTGGGCACAGTAGTCAACATTGTTCTGCTAATCGAAATTTCCTGCATTCAAATCACTCTTATTTAGCTTTTTGCAAAGCTTCAGAAGTCTGATAGTATGCTAGGTCGCGTTTAGTCGTACCGTTGTACGGCAACAGTCAATGCATGATATAACGGTTATTGCTTTATTTTGTCTTCTAATAAGAAGGCATGTGCATATTGCTTTCCACGGTATGCTCCTCTAATATTGTATGACAACTGCGTAATCATTACAAGCTAGATTCCCTCGGTGATTTTTCCTTCATTTAAAGAGCCAATAGCACTTTAAAACGCTAACATTCCTGATGAGGCCTCAGTATTAACCACCGATGAATGTCTGTCTTGACAAAACAGTTTTGTTTTACTCACTGTGTAACGTTCGTTGATCGGATTTTGGCGTTTGAAGTTCTCTCCCTCCAAAGAATAAGCACACACTCCGCGAAAGATGTTTGTCGTCGGTAGAGAGTACCGTGCGATCAAAATAATTGGTAATTATCAATATAACAACCATGAGCCTGACCAGAAGGTACTGTGGCTCGGGCTGCTGCTCACCTCAACAGTGACGTGGAATATATTAGAAGGAAACGTTACTAAGAAGGTTGAAAATTAATAAAAGAAGACTAAACGGAAGTGCTGGAAATAATATGAATGCGAACATCCCATTGAGTGTGACACGCCATCTCGGATAGCGTTTCTAACCAGCAGTTTGGTTGATCACGAGCACTCCAGCCAGGCAAGCAACATCTATCCACTTTATTCAGTGAAATAGTCATGGTTTTTGCGTTTCGTGACCGCGTTGTTGCTTGATCACACGGTTTTACCCAACTGTTGGTGGCCCCAATATACAATACGTCAAGGTAGCAGTATAGGTCAGGGTTATTATTATTATTATTATTCTATTTATTTGTTAATGGGTGGTAATTTAGAATGCCAAATAGTAGTCGCGAACGTATTTAGCTCAAGTCCAAAGTTACTTCCTGTGCAGTGACAATAACAACGAAGGTGTGATTCAGACAAAATTGTGTACAGTTCAACTGTGTACGCAGTAATACGACAATGACACAATGTGGAACTGTGATTGGCAATCGCTACAATATTTCGGCTGTCTGTTTCGATATCTCCGATCTGGTTACATTTAAGCTAACAATTTGCCCCCTCCAATTCTGTCTACCTCCAGTCACGCATCAGTCAGTGTAGCGTTGAGTGCGCCGATCGTGCTCGTGACAGGATGGTACAGGACCCAACGGAAGAGCAAATTCAGACGGCAAAACGGCAAGTTTTGGATTGTGCAAAAAACTGTGTTGAAACGCAACTTACCACCGGACTTCCAGCACTCGTCAGCAGGCTTGCACACCAACTGAAGAAACTGAAATCAGATCAATTAAAGTTGGCACCCTAGACATGCCCAAATTCCGGCTAGCCGATTTTATCAGCCGGCCGCCTTTGCAGAGAACAAGACTTTTGTATTTTTTCCAAAACAGCCAGCTTGCTAATCTCCTTGTGCTTCTCCCAAATCATTTTTCGTCCATGATTGAACACGGCTCTCACGTTCTGATGTACGTAAGCAATTCTTGACGCACAAATTTTCTTAAAAAACAAGGCTAGTCATTTGTTAGACTACCATTCTGCAGCATACTATACGGACATATACTGCTCTTTTTATCGCTCATCAGCCGTTCCTTACGGACAGTGCAGTGCTCAGTGAGGTGTTAGTTTCCTTAGGTGCGACTTTGTCATGTGGGTCCATTGGAAACAGTCTAGGAATATTAGCGAGAATGAATAGATACTACACAAAACGGAATTGTCCTCTCACTGCTGTCTTTTTAGCTCAGACAAAAGTTAGGTGAAGTGTCTCCCAATACATACTCACTCCATCAATGTAATCATATATCTGTCTCGAAGCATGACGCAATTAGGTGGCTTTACTGCGTAAAAATGACAGTCTTACATTTGTCACTGATTCCTTGGGAACCGGTAAAAACAGGAATATCTTGTTTCCAAATCAGGTCAGAGGCTTCTGTTATGATCAGACATACGAACCCCATTGCCTGAGGTAAACTACTACCCATGTCGTTCTGTTCATTTTTACGCTGTATTTTGTTTATCAGTTCAGTATGACGTGAATTTACTTCCAGTGTCGAAATAATTGATAAAAACTAACTTAACTCTGGTAAACGGTTCCGGCAGCGTGATTTCGGTTCCGCAGCCCCGCGTTTGTTACGAAAGCACAATTTTGACAGATATGAAGTAAACGTCACTCACAAAGCATTGCAGTTCTCAAGGTCAGACGTTTCAGACAGACCCCCTTGATAAGAATCACCAAATCCACGTTTCGATCATCAGCAATGTATATACCTGCTGCGACCGAGGTTGGAATTCCGGACATGTTTTCGCGGGGCAACCGTATTGTGTGTAGTTACGGTCGAATTGCTGTATGCAAAAGTTTAGTTACATTCTCTTGTGAGGAATGCTCAGGCGTCCGGATCGTTCAAAAAAGAGGCTGCAATTACCCTCATCGTTAACCCACCGAGTGGGGGTTCTCACTAAGTTGAACCTACAGAAGTCGTTAAACTTGCAAAGCGGTATTTTAGTTACTAATAAGCAGTACTGGATTTAGTTTGCGTGAATACTAAAGCTATAGCTGGTTAAGTAATGTCTAGGTTATACTAACCAAAGTCCCTATTCCTTAAACGTCTAGGCTTTACACTCATATTTTGCGAAGCAAAACATGCTAAGTCCGCCAGAGATATGACAGGAAACCTCACAGCAAAATATCTGTTCGATCGGACATTTGTGAATTGTGTTTTTGTGCTGTCTAGACTACCATTAAAATCCGTTGGTGGTAAACTAATTGCAGTGATTGACAAGCAGATGTGACATTTTGACCTATCTCAGTTGGGCACTGTTTGCTGTTCTGTTGAAGAATCGTGCTGCATACGACAAAAACTTGTTATCCAATTGAGATTTTATCTGTATGAATTGCTGCAAACTTGTTACAGTTTTGTGTGCTACAGCCGGGACTTGTTTGGAAGCGATGTCCTGCATGAAGCTGTTGGAGTTTTCGAATACATACAAGGGAAATATTGTTAGAAATGAATCTGCCGGAAGTTGTAGATGATTCCTAATCTTACATTGACTGCGAAAGCTGCCACAAACACCAAATTTGGTTCTTTTTTGGGATAAAGCGGTCTGTTAAAATCAACGTTTTGAGCTCTGCCCATCTATGGCCAGATGACACCCAATCAGGGGACAGTGTACCCCTGGCGTCCTCTTAATTACATTGTTTGTATCGTATTTTGCCGGTTGACTTTGTCTGCCTGCTCCTTAAATTCTGTGCAATGCGTTAAACAAGTTGCCCGATAAAAGTGGCAGGGATTCAAACCGCGCAGTGCTGGTTGATCTCATGATAAAAATAACAGACAACTAATAACTAGGTAAATAAAATCTATGTGACCACTAGTGAGGACGATTGAGGAAGTAGAACTGGATTCCTGATAACGGATAGTCCGTCGCTATTTAAAAACGAGTTATTCTGAGTGATGAGGTCAGTACTTCTAGTCTAGATCATATGAAATAGACAATGAAACCAAAGATCATTTGTTTCGTTCCCCACAGTCATCTTTTGATAGTGGAACTTGTTGTCGCCTATTCTTATCGTTCAATTGGAGACTGGGAGGTTGGTCTCACGATTGAAAACGATTCTTTGACAACTATTGGACCTGAAGAGGCATACCATACTTGATGATTTTCAACGGTAAGTTGCATGTCCAAAAAACTGACTAAAGATATACACGGCAGCAGCGCGATGTGTTCGTTTCCTCGTAGCAGAGAGACCGTTCAGACCACAATCAATTAGAACAAGAAGTCAGGGTATGGATGTGAAAAACGTGTGATGCTCTTTACGAACACTTGACAGAAGATTTCTTAGGTCTTGTGGTATACCAAATTAATAGTAAATCGAGAATCGTGGCGGATACGAAGTTTCATCACCCACAATTTAGTGAACATACCGCGTCTGAATTCGTAGGAATTAAACATTCAACTCGTAGGGCTAAAAATAGGTTTAGTGAACGATAAGATCCAGTTAATAATCGGAATCTTCTGATTACAGGGTACCATACAGCTAAGTGCCTAGACCCAAAAACAGTAGTTATTGTTGACAGTCTTAGATCATCGCGTTGATCTTGAACAACAGAGAGTGTACTTTGGTTAAACGTTTTCATGTCTCTTAAAGATGAAATGTAATTTACTACCATCTAATCTGATCAGAAATAACATTCAACGGGCCAGTTTCTTAATCAAAATTGTATGTTTACAAAATTAATGCGCTACAAGTGCACTTTTTCTAAAAAGCTGTGTTCACTGTTAAAGTACGTAATCTGGGTTATCACGGAGCAAGTTTGTTGTCAGTCGAGTTGTTGGTACAGTCTGTAATGCCTTCAATCACAGGTAATTGTGGTTCGCGATCTGGCCAGGGATTTGGACGACCAATATGCGCTGAACAAGGCATTTGTCCATATATTTCACAAATACATTGTCTGGGAAAACTGAGGAAGAAGAAAAAAAGTAACAATAGATAATGCAGGCTTACCGGATACCAAAATTTGCGGGATTGTCGTCCGGCTTGGCGTCAACATTTGCAACCGAGGGTGAATGATTTGGTTTTCCCAAAATTGACCTCAAATGGTCGTGTATTTCGCTACCTTTGCGGAATGAACAATCAACCAATATTTCCTCGTCATTGTCCAAGTAAACTTGCACGAACGGTGTGGGACACATATTCTTCAAAGTGATGATCTGCGAAACAGTATAGTTTACTACAACAACAATCTGTACCTGAACTTTGGGATTTTTAAACTGAAGAGGTGGCAGGAACCACTTAATCAGATCATCACACCCTTTGGATATATCTTGGCCTGGTACATGATGTATAGTGATTATTTTGACGGCGTCGTTTAAAAGAATCCGGCCGGATCCCAGATAATTCTTTGTTCGAGTAAGGGCCAAACGACCACCTTTCAAGAAGGGCATTCCAATGCATACGTCTATATGACTCCGACCTCTAGCTGAAGATATATTTTAATAAAAATGTGGTGGTTAACACAAAAACAAAGTTTTGAAAATAAAATAGACCGACAAGAAAATATGAGTTCACTAGTTAATTTGTCCCTGGCCAACCCACGCCGAGCGAATCTGTCGTCTCTTTGTTGTTCTGTTCGCTGTGGCTTAGCCAATAATGCGATAGTTGTTGGGATAAACATGCATAACTGCCTAAAAGACAAATACAGCCGACAATTGTAAACAGGCAGCGCACTAGTACTTCTCAAGCTAGAAGGAAACACTGCGGTTTACTCCATGTGAACACCGCCACGGTCAACTTAATAGAAACATGCCTCCTGAAACACATTAAGTCCGGAGCCATAGGTTATCTTCTGATTGTTTACACAAACTCAGATTCATTCAAACTCTGTTATGCGCTTCTTACATACTGAAAACTGTACTAGAGAAGTCGAGATGCAGCTGGTTTAATAAACGGCTAGAGTAGAGGATCCCAACAATAGGACAAAGTGAGTAAAACACGACACGCACAGATCAAACGTAGAACACAGTCGGAAATATACACACAGGAAGGCCATTTGACCGGTATATATTTGCATAGGCCATTGCTAACAACAGTGGAGTTGTTATAAATACACACCTTGCATACAGTCCAGGGCATCGACGATTTGATAATCGCTCCGTTCATCTTAACCCGTCGGACCGACCAAAGCTAAAGAACATTTGCGGTTTTGTCACCATAAACAGCTTACGCTGCATTATTCGGTTCCAGTCGCATCCAGCGAAAATCTGGGGCAATAAAGCCAACGAAAGTGTAGGCGAAAATGGTTGTACCACACAGCTTAAGCTGATCTTGCCAGTCTTGATACTTTGCCCAGTGGTCACGCTTGTGCACTGCCTTGATCCGAAAGATTATGGTGATTAGAGTTTCAGATTTGTTGTATAAAGACATGCTACACAGGTCAGAGGGAGGCAATTAAACGAAATACCGTTATGCACACGAGGTTGCGTGTGATTATAGGTTGCACAGAGGTGCCCACGAGATGACCTGCGATCCCAAAACATACAGTAGGACAATTTTGACAGTTGCAGCGTTGCCTTTCGAGACTTCGAAGGTAGAAAAGATACCCACAAATACACTTAAATTAACAATACAACGAAATAAATGGTTATTTTACTGAGATACAGGTCGATTATTGGTCATAAATGAGACAAATTGGTGGAATGCTTCATGCTACAATTCACAAGAAAGTCTCACTATTACATCACAGGTTGCACGAGTCCAGATACAGGAGTGCGTTTTGATGAGTATCGTTCAGCTGGGCTAATAATTTTCCATTTATATGCTTCCCTTTCGAGCGCGATTGTTCACACGTGAACAAGATAGGTTCGGCACGACATTTCATTTTGGAGCCGCGGGCCGTAGGTTGTCAGTCCTTGATTTAGGGGTCGTTTAAACAAATCGAGGTTATCACTTTGGTTGGCAAAACTGCATGGTGCGGACGACGGAGTCAGCTGCGTGGTGTGGTCGGTTCACATTTGTTGACCGCTAAAATAAGGATGGGACCTGCAACGAATTCTTATTTTGGTGAATATTCCGAAGGTAAATGAGCTTTTCAAACAAGCGTCTCTATACTAAGAAAGAAAGTTTGACAGAATAGACGGTCTGAGAATGAGTAAGCTGTCGAATTGTGCACTTTGGTTGGCTCTTATGACGTCAAGACTATTCTGTAAGAGTGAGCACGTTTGAATGCTGACTTGCAGAAATGGTCGTACTAAATTGTTGTAGAGGCAAATGGAGTAACAAGCTAGGAGATGCTTAGACGCCCTGCTGATGACCAAAACGACTTCTGTTGACTTGATCGTGTGAATAAACGTTTGATTAGATTTACTCATTAGCGTAGTCGTTAGTTCTTAGGCGTATGAACCGATCCTGTAAGCAGAAGTGACTTGTAATATCATAAAGGTTCACCAAAGGCAGTAGTGCATTACTGGTTTTCGCCGATGCATAACTGCCACACAACCATGGAATAAAGGCAAGCCCTAGCCAATATAAAAAAAGAAAAACATTTGTCGGCGCTCAAAACATTCACCATCATGGTGCCTGTATCTTGTAAACAAACCATCGAGCTACAAATGAAAGTGAGGCATCGTCAGCTTAATTACGGTCTTCACTGCCCCACGTCATTACGTGTCAATACTTGACGGAAATATCGGCCAAATTACAATAACACTAACGTCACAGAACTCGACTAACCGCCATCTCACTTAAAGACTCCGGCCATCGACCCTTACGAATCGTGAGGGCCCCAAGTTGAGTGACGAAACGGATATAGTGACCAAATCCTTCGTGTACACTTTCATTACTTCACACTATCCACCTCGCACCAGTCGACTACAGCATCAACAGAGTGCTCAATGTAGCAGATGACTAGCTGGCATCCTTAGCGCGTGACCTAACAACCTAAGGTTACGCAAACTTATGGATGAAACAAAGGGACACACTTGGCAATCGTCACCAAACACCCGCCTACTAACCTCTTCCTTGCCTACTCGTTGGTGCCACTTGATGTAAACGATCGGACGCGGAGGCCGAGGGTCAAATATCTGAAGATAGTTCACGCGTTCTACTCTGAATGTCTAAGTTTCGGGGCCGTAAAGTAACACGGCTCTCACAGTCGTCCCATACACGTGACCCTTGAGTTTTAGAGGTGCCAGCGATGTTCTAAATTGGCGAACGCCGTCCAGGCCTGGGAGGTACGAGCCTCTGTTTCATCCTCTATATCCTTGCAACTGCTGGTGCAACTTCTTAAGCACACGAATCGTTCAACTTCCATGAGACTGAAGAGGTGAAAATAAGGTCTGGACGTCTTCAAAAGTTTGTACACATTTTAAACGACAACATCTGTGTAAGTCATGGGTTGATTTCGCAGACAATTGAATTTACTGACTGCGACCAATAAATAACTTTCTCCATCCATGGCAGAAGAAGGGATAACGGAGAATAGAATATAAAGTTCCGGGTCCACATAAGATTTGAATGTTGAGAATCTCCTACGATTGATCCTGCGGACACATGTCGATGCAACTGAAACAAAGGATCCATAAAGTTAGGAAAACCTAGATCAACCAACTATGTGCTTGTGAATCCAAATATCGGCCAACCAAATAATGTCCACGCGATCAACACGGCAGTCTTCACTGTACCCACCACGTGATGAAAATAAAATAAATCAATACGAAGGGGGCAGAGGGTGAGGGTGGATTAAGCAAAAATGGTTGACGAGAATCAATGATGAAAGTGGAGATAGGGACGGACGGTGAGCAAGATAAATATGATAGAACGTGAAAGATAAAGGGTAGTTTTTGTGTCGAGAAAGAGTGAGTTTGAATCGTATAAATCAACCCCGAAGTCTTCGGTTGACTCTAAAAGCACAATGTCCACCAAGCCTAGATTCCACATCCACGTGATTCGGTCGAGGTTTGTCCAACTTCAGTGGGTGACCATGGAGAGTATATAGCCCTGCCGGCAAAGGTCATGATCAATGAAGCAGGTCAGTATACGAAAGGTTTGAAACAATTACCGCGCAGGTGCCGGCAAAACAGCTGGTACATGCTAAATTTACTCAACTTTCGTGAATATGAGACCTTTCGAACTAGGCACCTGGCGAGTGCTCAAATGCACTACCTGGCCAAGTGCTTCATCGCACAAGACGGATTTGCCTGGACACAATACCAAAGGTACGGTCTCATTAACACAGTACAGCTTGAAAGGACCTATGGCCAATCAGCATCTCGAAAGCCCGATGAATCATCCATAGCACACAAAAGCCCTTACTGGCAGCTTGGTGCCATTGACGATCGACACATGGTTTTGATATAATCGTTCTGACCGGAGATATGAATGCCTTGAAGAGGCCGAGCTTCGCTTAGTTGGCACGTTTGGAACAACATCCTATCGCTCGGATAATGGCGGGCGACTGTTCCAGCTGTGCACTAAACATAAGCTATTTTTAGCCAGCACCAGTTTTAGCCATCGTGCATGTCACTGATATACTTGGCGCTCGCCTTCTCCGAATCAGGTCTGGTCTCAGATAGAGCAAACAGCCGTTAGTTACAGGTGGCGGGGTTCCATTCAGGACTGTCGTTCTCACTGGAACACGTACTGGGATTCGGACCATGCATTGGTACGTTGTCGTTTTGTTCTTATTGTTGCTGGGCAACTACCCCGCTGACAGAAGCGGCTGGTTGTTGAGAATCTGGCTATACCGTCGGCAGTGCATAAGTATCAAACCAGCTTAGAAAGCAGTCTTAACAGTTCTCACCCAGAAGATCCTAACAGATGCTGGACCCACATCTTACAGTCCATTTATGATGCAGGTACTGTTGTATGCGGCACAGGGATACGTGCGTTAACAAACATTGGATCTCGGAGAAATCCTTGGAGTCGTTAGAGGTTAGACGTAACATTCCTCTTGGCAGTTCATATAAAAAGTCTACGAGAGATACTCGTAGGAAGCTGAAACGCAGCCTAAAGGCTGATCGTGATGCTTGGTTAATGGAGAAAGTTAAGGAAACAGAGACCGTTTTGCCTCGGGGAAAACCGGCGAACTTTTTAATCTGATCTGTACCACTGGTCCCAGGCGACCGTCTGTCAGTGAAGCTATCAGCGAGACAGATGACACACTGATCTATAATAAGTACAGGAGGTTACAGCGTTGGGTGGAACACTTTGAGGGTCACTTTAGCTGACCTGCTGCTTCTACCACGTTACCGCCACAAACCCGCAGCACCATGGTCGGCAGATTTGGAACCACCCACTGAGACTGAGGTTTGCCGGCGTGTTCTAAATTAACTTCCCCACTAACTAAGTGATGTGGGAGGGACGAGCGGGGTTGACTTACATGTTGGAGCGGAGGACGTTCCAAATTTTCCTATCATGCTAATCTCTAATTTTGAGTGAACTGTCTAATCATCATCATCATTGTAGACAATAATACAACGGTTCACATAGTGAACGTCCTAGGCATTTTAGAAGGTCTTGAACGATAACAGTTCTCACGCGATCACATTTCAGCCTTGTGACAGCCAGAGTCGCTGCGCCTTTCGATGCTTCCCGGAATTCTTTTGGAGGGAAAGCAGACTTCCGGGTTGTAGCAGATGCATACGACTGCGCAATGTTCGTTGGCTAGGTTGTGGCAATTTCAGATGATTTGGAACAAGCTTCATCGCTAGTGGACGGAGTGCTTGCCGTCTGTATAGGGGTAGCAAAGTCGGTGATGTTACCAACTGGTCGGGCAAGCCTGCTTGAATCGTACTATCTTAGAGCAGGAACCACAGTACGAGCGTTCCATCATTGTTATGTATTAAGGACTGAGAAATATTCAAGGAGACCGAAGAACTTCGCAAGATAGCCGAGACAGTATCAGAACAATTTAAAATACAAAATACCATTATTTATCGGGAGTTGTGAGATGGTGGATGTTATCTACAGGACGTCCGAATCACAACCGATTTCGGTGCCGGGGGGGCTTTAACCTTACGCCTCCAGTGGCCATTGTCACGTCATAGGCGACTGCAACGTGTCACAGAATGACTGGAAACTTCGGGTCCCGTCGTCCACATGGTCTGGTTGAGATCAGCTGTACTGTTCCTCAAAATGTCCAGCCCACCTGTCAAGTCAGCGCGATTGGCTGGTGATAAGCGAACCAACTTTTTCACATATGGTCTCACCTACATCAACTCGACGACCAGTAAACCACGGATCAGAGAAAAGTCTTTTTATATTCACAGATATAAAAGCATTTTCCATCTCTTTCGATTGTTCGACCAAGTAGTGCTCACGGTATTTGCGCAAACTTTTAGTCAGCTTGCGTTTAAGTTCTCGACGGTCGTCATCATATTCAGAACCAGGTGGGGATCGACGGACGCTTGTTCATGAGGTTTATCGACGTGATGGAAGTCCAGTTCTGAACGACTCCTTCGGAAAACACCTTTTCACAGCAAGCCTTCATAGGTACCGCGATTTGTTCCCAGTGTTCGTTAAGTTCTCTCACCTGACTCGAACTGGGCAACTTGTTCACCAACGCTTCCTAATAAACGTTCTTCAAACTCACCTCGCTCGAACGCCTGTTAAGTTTCTTGCATTTACGAGCGCATGTCCTCCGGGCAAATAACAAAACAAAACAGGCACGCACAATAGCATGGTCCGAGTCCAGATGGTTGCTCCGAAATGCCCGATGGCCTTTAACAGTGGTGCCACCTGTAACTAACTGCTACGTGATCGAGCACACAGAGGTCCGCATGTAGCATAATGTCCCTTCTTGTGTTGAAATGCAATGCTCGAAATATAGGGACCGTGAGAGACACAACTGCAGCAATCTTTCGTTAATGCCAGTGTTGTGCCTCAACACCAAACATATCTTCCAGCCGCTTCACCTCTGGAGAAAGACGATCAAGCTGAGCATTAAAATCGCCCGCTAGTATGATAATGTCGATGTTTAGTCTGCTTCAGAAAGTCAACAAAGGTCCCATAGAACGCATCTTTGGTAGCATTCGAACAGCTGTCCGTTAGGGTGTATGCCGATATAGTGAACATAAAATGTCTTTCTGGTCTGTGTTTACAGACTTTAGTCGATGTATTGAGTCTGACAGCGCACTAGCGACTGTTCACTGGAATCCAACCGAGCAAACATTGCTCTGCTTTGGAATCCAGTGCGAATGCAATTCTGGCTTGACCACGAGATTCAGCTTTGGTGTCATCAGATACATTGACAGAGAAGCGCTTAGATCGACAGTTAATTAGAGTTTAGTTCAAGTGGACAACGGTGCTATGATCGTAGACTCGCGTCTTCGAGACGCGGTACTTATTAAGCTCCAGACTTGACAGAGTACTTGCCAGAGTAGCCTGATGACCGACTTGTTGGGAAGCGCGGACATCGAAGACGACAACGTTTATTAGTTGTCCCAGCTTTGGAAAACAATAATCACCAGAGCACAGAGATGGCAAAACTTAGAGGGTAAAACAGAAAGAGAAAGTCGTGATGGATGAGTAATGTCACTGCCGGGAGAACGATAACTTCTGATACTTCCCCGTCGTTTGTGTCGCGGAAGAGGGTTGGCATGAGGGATCCTATCCCAAGTCTCTGACGCAAGAATGACCTGCGGGACAACAGGATACAGGGTTTCCTTTTTGGACCCTACCCGGAACCAATGACTCAAAATTATGCCCCACTTGGTAACAAGGAGCTTGACTAGTCCGAGGGCGCAATAAATAAACCTTGCTTTCTGATCCTGAGCACTGCTGCTTGCAGTGAATGTATTCGAAGCTACATAAGATTTTTGGATTGTACCGGATGTTTTTCGTTCGCATTTGACAATACGCTGGCAGTCAAGGTCAACCGTTGGAAGTTCAGAGTGCACTTTGTCCAATGGTAGGTTTTCTCACCCCCTTCTGCTTGGTTCGAATATCAGCAGTTCCGCAACTATAAAAGTATTTCAGCCGTATGCTCATAGGGTCGTGAACCATTAGTTAAGCAATCCTACTCGGCCAGTAGTGCGACATACAATCCTATGAGTGTAACTGCTTTTCGTCTGACTGCTCCCCTTTGGCCTGTCTGACAAGGTTGTAACTGAAAGGACTAAAGTCTTAGTCAGCATAGCCCTCTGGATGGATGTAGTGTACAAGCATGACCACGTCAGCGTAGCAGAGCAGCGGTTCAGCGTACTTCGTGCTTCCAAGGCTTCGGCGTTCAACACAGAGGAGATCAAGAAGAAGCAGGTTGTAGAGTGGCTAGAGAATCCCCATCTTCAGAAATCACCTGGCTCGGATAGTTCGTATCCGTCAGTGCCAAAGGAACTTGCGGATGTGTTTGCAGCTCCACTAGCTCGAGCGTCTAGCAACAAGGTCGAATTTCAACGGTGTAGAAAAGTGTATTCGTCTGTTTCATGTATAAAGATGGCAGCCGTAAGCTTCTAGGCAGCTATCGACCAGTGATTCTTGTCTCTGTCGTTGGGAAGGTCATGGAGCGTTTACTAGACAGGAGGCTGAGAACATGTCTACGGATAAACCAGCTGTCACACCCTAGCCGACATGGTTCTCATCAAGGCCGGTCTTGTCTGACCAACCTACTATAAGGAAGAGAGTGTAGAGACCCTATTCATTATTGTCAATTATGTTAGAGCTACGAGTGCCATTTGTACTCTTTTTGTTTCCTACTTTTGTATGTACTTAAACATTTGTTTGAACGAGTAGAGATAGCGACAAGTCCCCCGCGCACCCGAACGTACGACCCCGCTTGTCGCTTCTCTCCGTTATCGCTTCGTATTTGTATCCGTTTATTCTCGCGTTGACTTCGTAAGTCAACAATATACTCTTTGTCTACTCGCTGTATTATTCTCAACCGGTTATCGTCGGTTCGCTCGATCCTACAAGAGCACTGGGTTGGGGCCAAGGTTAGTGGTACGCCAATAGACGTCACTTTTATGGAATTTGGTGAAACCTATGACAAAGTTCCAAACGGAAGACTTCTAAGTACTCCCGAAGCATTCCGCGACACTGGCTCCATCTTACTGTGGATAAAGAACATCTGTGATCACAGTTACTCGGTCAGGATGGATGGGATCTAGTGGAGGTGTCCAGCGAGACTCTTCAGGGCTCAATTCTGGGGCAACTGCTGTTTTTGCTTTTTATCAATGATCTCCCCATAATCATCGAACTACAGTGTATAGTTAAGCTGATGACCTCAAAGTCTGGCGCATAAAATTAGCAGAAGATCGGGTGATCTACAGACCGATCTTGATCTCCTAATGGAGACAGCTTTCAAGTGGGCTCTGTCGGTGAACCCCAAAAAGTATGCACACATGCATTTTGAGAGGACGAGTGGGGTAAGTGCTTCCAATATTGATGGAAAGCATTTAAGACAGGCAGAAAGTGAATGCGACCTGGATACTTGTCTCAGCATCGTCCAAGACGTAGGACAACACGGACAGGACCTGCACATCAGCTCGTGGTGTACCGGAGGCAACCAACAGGTCTTTCAGCAGGCTTGCGCCTGGAACCCTAACCATTTTGTTCGCCGCATACGTTAGACTAAGCCCGGAATACGGGGGACCGGCAGCCTATCCTTGTATCAAAAAGAAAATACGAGAGCTAGAGGGGGTTCAGAGAACGGCCATAAAATCTAGGGTCGGAGTAAAGAGAAAGAGCTATGAGCTGGAGCCCACCGTGAACTTTTGTTCTTTCTTCTCTTGGTTGCTGCAGTTGGTCTCAGATTAGGCTAGAGCCGAATGCTTATCACATTTCTAAACATTACTGGAAATACACTGTTTGTTTCCAGATCCTACTGCGTTCTTTTAGTTCGACGCCTACTGAGACTACATTTCCATTTCTCCTAGGGAAAAGCGTTTTACATTGCTAGTGGACAAGTGTCTAGCGCACACCCACTTGTCCAGTACAGTAGGACCGCCCTGAAACGTTGTATGTCTTCTGGGCAGGGATCACGTAAAATAAGGATGCCCTGTCCTTGCAACCGGCGCATGCAATGGAAGACTGTCGTTACTAACTTCGCAGACCCAAATACTACCTTCAGCAGTCCAGGGATGCATCACGACTTCCGGGAGCCGGCCCATTCTAAATAAAGTGGTTACATTATCATCGTCATCACCATAACAGCCACGAGCCTGACCAAAAGATACTGTGGATTAGGCCGCCGCTCATCTCAACAGTGACGTGGAATATCCTAGAAGAAAACGTTACTAAAAGGAAGACTAAGCGGAAGAACTAGAAATGGTATGAATAC
>LUCH01008021.1:9776-20874 GCA_013368495.1 Paragonimus heterotremus | reverse complement strand
GATGTCATTTTGTCAGCAGATCAGCATGTTTCCATTTCAGCGTACCTCCTGATTTCGTGGAAAAGTTAACAAAAGTGGTACCAACGAATTGTGAAGCGTGTTGAGTTGTCCTACCTTGAAGTAGGTTATAGGCGTCCCTCACGTTTGTAGTATTATAAAAAGCTTAGTATCAATGTTTGCACTAACAGTTCGATTGTCGAATTTATAGTCACGCCTTCCTGCTTAATCACGCCGAAATCTAAACAAAAGCATCTGTTTCCACGTTTAGGATGTCGATTTTCATTGTATATTACCTTCATATTCCCGAAATAACGTAGTGTGTGACTCTGCGCTATTTTTACATTAATCTTTATGCCATTAAACAGCCGCACATTTCTTGTTTACGTCTTTGGAAGATTGAAACAAAGAAATCTCTAGGGAACACATTTTCAAGATTTTAGATTCTGCAACATATCACAACTTTTCAATAAGTTTAATGGTTGTGAATTATTTTTTAACTAAAAGGTAACGGAGATATTCACGTTCTGCCAATTACACGCTGCCAGAAGAGGCGATCTGACTGAAACTTTCAATCTCTTGAGGGGACGTTGGGACACAGGAAAGCACCTGTTGATTCCCAGAGAATAGTCCACATTCTGATGGTAGGGGATGATGATTGCTGAGAAACGAATGCTTGAGCACCGTTCTTTCATGTCGAGTGGGAAATTCCTGGAATCAGCTGTAGCCCAAAGTAGTGGTGGCCACTACAGTAACTGACCCTGTTAAGTTTTGATCGGTGGTGTTCCCTGAAATGACGTGAGGCCTTTCTGTGACAGTTGAACGTGTTGGTTTGTTTTTACCTATTAATTTCATTCCGCGTATTGACACGTTTGACTGATCGCTTGTCTGTGATTCCGCATCAATAACTTCCCTGTTTGTTCAATTTTTAACTTCCTTCCTTCTGTTCTATCTGCCAAATGGTTCATACCACTGAAGTCAATGAATTTCCTTTTAGACGCAAGTCACATTCCGATATCTATCGGTCAGAATGAATCCTGTGTTGGCAACAGGCATGACACTGAACTTATACACATTCGATGCTTATGTGGTGGTGATTATGTAAAAGCCTGTTGGGTCACTTTCGAGATCGCTGTGGTTTGTTTTGTTAAGGTTGCAAGGCTGCCCTATGTTTTACAATCAACCTTAAAAATGAATGAAAACTACCCATACCTGTAGCACGCAACCAGAAGAGTAGACAGAGATTGAATCAAAAGCTATGTTACGCAACACGCAACAATACTAGAATAACCAAAAAAGGGTGAAAATGCAAAGGTATGATAGAGTTACATTTAAATGCAATCGTCCTCTTTGTTTGTCTGGATGTCCGTTGATTCAGAGACCTCGCGCACAATGTTAACTTAGCGACCTGAAAGGTGAACAGAGCAGGCATGTAAAAATTACCACTTCAAACTCAATCCGTGCGCGTTAAATAGTTTCGATCGCTTATTACACGACTCCCCCTTCGCTGAGCACCGTCCGCGGTGCCTCGCCTATATCTAACGTGCTCGCAACTTCGACTTCCATCCCGACCTCAGGAGCGCCAGGGGGGGTGGTTCACGGGGTGCAGTTTGCGTATATGGCTTTAGTCGGTTAAAATGAACTATGAATGGCCGCCTGTCAGCTCACCGATCTGATAACTTGCCTCTGAAAGTGTTCGTTTGACAACATACTGCCCTTTCCATTGTTTGTGCATCTTCGGTGGGACTCCCGAGCTCGTAACTGTGTTGTGCAGCCGCACTCTTTCGCCAACCTTCAGGGGAGTTCCGAACACCTTCTTGTCATAATAGTCTTTCTGGCGTCTGTGAGATGTCTTCAGGTGAGTTCGCGCGACCTGGTGCACTCGTCGAATTGCATCAAGAGGGGTGCTCACGTATTGTGCAACTGGAAGTTGCAGTTGTTACGTAACCGGCAGTCGGGCATTTGTGGGTGCTCTCAGTTCTTGCCCGGTCAACGAAAAATACGGGGTTTGATCAGACGATGGATGAATGGCACTGTGGTAAGCTAACATACACTTCGCTATAGCTAAGTCCCATTCGGCGAAATTCTCCTCTGTGAACGCCTTGAGGAGACTTCTGAGGGACCGGTTAGTCCTTCCTACTTGCCCATTTCCCTGCGAGTGGTAAGCTGTGGTTCGCGTTTTATCTATTTCTAGTAGCCTGCACAGTTCGCGAGCCAAAGAGCTTGCAAAGCAGGAACCGTGATTTGAATGGAGTTGGCCAGGGGCTCCCCAAAGGCACACCCTAGTGGTCGACAATGACTGTTGTTACCGTCGCTAAGTCCAATTGTTCAAGCGGGACCGCCTCGCACCATTTGGTGATGTGATCTATCAGGACCAAGATGTATCGATTGTTACGAGCCGTTTCAGGTAAGGTCCCACAGTATTTGCGCCAACCATCTCGTTGGGGTATCCTGCAGTCATAACTTGTAACGGTGCTCGACGTCTTTGAGAATTTTTGAAGGCACCGCATTTTTCATACGACTGGCGTCGCAATCTGACATCTCTCCACTGATGTAGCCACCAAAATCGTTGTCGTGCGGCCGTCTCCAGTTTACTTAGTCCCGCATGACCGAGCTCGCGGTGCAGGTTTGTTAGGACGTCGTGTACCATGGACTGGGGGACCACAATCCTTCCCACATGAGACAATCCATATTGGGTGAATAATACTCCCCCCGCCATCCTGAGCTGTCCTCGCAGCACCCAAAAGACGGAGGGGTCTATAACTTTTTCCTTCCAGTTTCTTGCTTGCTGGTCTCTCTCCGTTATTCCGGCAGCTTTTGTAAAGCGGCGCAGTCTAAGGATCTGTCGCTTGAGCTTGTTTCTAGTGCCCGCATTCCGCGCTCTGTAGGTTGATCAGCGTTACGTGTTGCGCAGTACAAGACGGGCAGTCACCGTGATTGCGTGCTTGGCGCTTCGACAGTGAATGCGCATTAGAGTGTCGCCTGTCAGGTCTATGTTGACACAGGAAGTCGTGTTCTTGTAGGACCTCCTGCCATCGGGCCAACTGTCCCTCAGGGTCTTTGAAGTTTTGCAACCAGCGGAGGGATTGATGGTTTGTGCGTACGATAAACCTTTTCCCTAGCAGATATTGTCGAAATTGTCGTGCGAGGAATACTAGCGCAAGCATTTCTTTCCTCATTGTGCAATAATTCCTCTCGCATTTACTCGAGAACCGACTACGGATGGCTATGACTCGTTCCCTACCGTCTTGTCCCCGTTTGGACAGAACCGCTCCAATTGCACAGTCGCTTGCATCAGTATCCAAGACAAACTCCCCGGCCTTCTGCGACAAGTCAGGAAATACTAGCACTGGCGCCGTTCATAGGGCCTCGAGTAGTGTATAAAAAGCATGATCGCACTTTTCTGTCCATTCGAACTCATGATCATTTTGTAACGGTCTGGTCACGCGGGTGGAAATGTGGGCGAGACCAGTGATGAAACGGTGGTAATGGGAAGCCAGTTCCAGAAAACTCCTCAGTTCGTTTGCATGCTTCGGCGTGGGCCACGATCGAATCCGCTCCGTCTTTTTCGGGTATGTGCGGATACACGACCCAGAGATAACGTGCCCCAAAAATGTTCCCTCTTTCAGGAGGAAGTGGCATTTGGGGGGCTTCAGTTTCAGGCCGACTTCCGCCAGGTGGTCAAGTATACACTGCAAGTTGCGCATATGCTCTCGCTCGGTTCTCCCGTGGACTACGACATCATCAGGTATACCAGACATGCTCTGGGAATCAAGTCATGCAGTGCTTTCTGCATTAAGCCTTGGAAGGTCGCGGGTGCGTTCGATAATCCAAAGGACATAACATCGAACTCATACAATCCCGGCGGCATGGTGAAAGCCGTCTAAACTCGGTCGTTTTCCTCGACTTCAACTTGACAATATCCTAATGCCAACTCCATCCTGCTGAATTACGTGGTTCCGCCGAGGGCGTCGAAGAGAACATCAATTCTGGACAATGGAAATGCGTCTTTCTTCGTTATTTGGTTGAGCTTTTTGTAATCGACGCATAATCGTAGGTCGCCGCCTCTCTCTGTTTTGCCAGAACTATTGGGCAGCCCACGGGGAGTTTGACGGTCGGAGCACATTCTTTTGCAGCATGTCCTCATTCATCTTACATGCTTCATCCTGAAGGTGTGCGGGTATCCCGCATGAGGGCATCTTCATCGGTGGTGCGTCTGCAATATTAATTCGACGCATTAGAATGCATGCACAACCCAGCCTTGCTCCCTCCCACGCAAAAACGTGTGGCCGATTTTTAGTTATTGATTTCAGACATCGGACACCTCGCGGATTGTCCGAAGCCCCACTCGACTGAATCACCTGGCAGATTTGGCGATTCATTCTGGAGGAGGCAGTGATTACATGGAGGGAGAAGTCAGTTTCTGGTGGAGTTCTGGACATGGGTGTCCAGTGAGTGGGGCCGAGCGGGCTGCTTGGCTAGAGGATGGGTAGGTCGAATTTGCACTCAAGACGGCCCAGCAAATCCATCCCGACTATAGCACAGAATGAGAGGTTGGGACTGGCTACAGAATTTTGCTCTAGGTGGCATCCGGCTATTACACCGGGTGCAAAAATTCTTCCCTCCGTCGGCATTCGGCCATTGCTAGCTGTAAGAATACGTTGGCAACACGGTTTCCGTCTGTAGCCCAAGAGTCTGCGTACCGGGTATAGGTGGATCACGCTCAGTGAAGCTCCAATGTCCCCTAAACCTACAAGTGCTATTCCACATATTATCTGTACGGTAAGCTCAGTCAGCAACAGGGAGCAATCGGTAAGGGAAGGAATGTAAACAGAACCACAGGGCTTACCTGTTCTCATGTGGTTTTCTGGGGCCCGGTCGACGGTATCGGAGGCGTGACGATACACCTTGAATTCGTGATCGCCCGATCTACGTGGTTTGTTCGACAAGAGTCACAGTTCTCGGCCTCCCCCCAGCGAACAGTTGGGTCAGCTAAACCAATCTGAGTTCCTCCAGTACACTGGGGGGCTGTCACTTTGGTTGGTCGCACGTGCCGCCAAACAATATTGTGCCCGTCGACTGACGGCTACTTCGGCTCCTTCGAGATTCCCGGTTAACCGCACAGCAGCATCAATTTCGCCGGGCGGATGAAGCAGGAACTTTTTTGTATATACGTTGGCAGGATTCCCTCTACTAATTGTCAAAGACTTCGCTTCTGGGGTTCCTCCTGGGACTCGTTCTGGCAACCTCGCCAGCCAAGCGCCGCAATTCACGAACAAACGACCGAACGGTCTCCTTCTTGAGTTATTTACGAGCGTGAAGCTGCTGTCGATAGACTGTTGGATGCAAGGGGGCATCTGATTGAATTCGAAGTCCCTTGAAAGTCCCGTCTAATACGGGAGTATCCAGGATTTCGGCCTCGAAGACAGCATCAAAGGCCCCTCCGATTAGCAAGTCCGGAATCAGGTTGTTATGTAACTTTGCTGGGAAGTTCCGAAGATAGGCTCGTACTTGACCTTCCCAACGGTGATAATGGCCCCTTATAGTGAACTTGTCGAGATGTGGAATCGATACTTGCAGCCCCGATGTAGTGGGTTTCACCGATAACCTGTGTAGAAGGCCTGTCAGTGTCTGCATGAGATGGCTGAAATCTCCGGAGGTGGACGGTACGACAGGGAGCTGGTCTTATTCAGGCTTCTTTGCGGATCTTGACATTTCGAATCCTGGCAAAGTTGCCAATGTGTAACAAGCTACTGGAAGGGTAGACAGAGATTGAATCAAAATATGTATTACGCAACACGCAGCAGTACTAGACTAACCGAAAAACGGTAAGAATACAAAGGCATGATGGAGTGACATTTAAATGCAACAGTCTTCATTGTTTGTCTGACTGTCCGTTGATTCAACGTCCTCGTGCACGAGCGACGTGGCGACCTGGAAGGTGAACAGAGCAGCCATGTAAAAATTACCACTTCAAACTCAATCCATGTGCGTTAAATAGTTTTGATCGCCCATTACATATCCGGGAGTTCGCCGTCAAGGTCGTTCAAATGAACAAACAGTCATTTTGGCGCGAATCCTCGGTATTAAATATTTTTGGAAATTTTAAAACTGAAATTTCAGACGAAGTATTCACAGTACATGAGTCGTAAATAAATGGCGTTAATGGAAAAGTTGAAATACATCGAATAAGAACCAAAAGTTCTGGCATAATGATAGAAATTTCCCCCGCCGTTTTCTCAAAATTAACCTGCCATTAAGGTTAACTCACTTTTTCAAGTCTTATAAATGCGATCGTTACAATTTCCGAAATGAAATACGCCATCTTCTAGTATAAGAGTGCTTCATTTTGCGGCCCCTTCAAGATATGGTCGAAATGGAAGCATACGACCATGCAATGTTGGCATTGCATTTCAACAAGAACAGTAACACATTTGATAGTGAAACATGTATGACAACATCTCCATCTTCCTTTTCCATATGATGTTTACCCTATTTCTCGTTGTTCGTAATATTTTATGTAGATACTAGTCGACTGAACGTTGCTGTTGGAAATGGTTGGAAATGACGCTATCATTCGATTGTTTCCACCATTTTTGTTTAGTGACCTGTGATCGTGCGGCCTCTCTAAGGGACCCGGATGTAACTGTTTTCCCGCTTGTCTGTTCTGCACACATTATTCTGTATACGCCTGCGATGGGAAGCCATACATGAACACAGTACCACAGTACTGGTCGTGCAACCAATCGCACGCTGCGGATGCTTGCTGCTTTCTGAACGACTAATCTGTTATTCTCTTCTTCGAGGTCGTTTAAGCCGAACATTTCAGGGAGTTGTTAAACGAGCACGAAGGTTCCACGCACCATTCGCTTGGCATACCTTAGAGTGCAGTCGGGTGGGCTGTGGTCCACTTTGCGCTTCTTTCCTTTTTCCTCTTGTTTGTTGCCGTTGATCCCAGACTAGGCTAGGACTAACTACTTATCGTATTTCCAAATATTGTTGGAAATATGCGGTGCGTTTGGAAACCTCACTGCGGTCCAAGTTCGATGTCTGTTGGGTCTAAGTTTCAATTGCTTCTCAGGGAAGGCGTCCTAAAAGGTTAGTAGACGAGGGTCTAACGCATACACAGTTGTCCACTACATGTGGGCATGGAACGGTGAGTTACACACCAAGAAACGATGACAGTTAAGTCGCCACAAGATCCGAATTATGCGTTCAGTTAGCCTAGTCTCACTCACGGTCTGGCCTGGAAATATGTTTAGAAGGGTTGTAGCTGAAACTGTAGAAGTGGGAATCAATGTTTTCGTGGGATAACTAACGAACATTAAAAGTTGGTCATCATCCATCAGATAAGTGAGCACTGACTCGCGTACACATGGCCAGCTACACTAAGGCATGATCAATAAACAACAAACAAAGCAATACGAACGTTATAAATGATAAGGTTGGACGTGTTACGCATGTTTACACCACACCGTAGGTAGAAACAACCAGGTGATAACGTAGAGAAACAGGTGGGACGTATAATTCTGACGTATGACTAAGCAACAACCGTGGCGACACAGTCTCCATTAGGAGTTACTGTGACATTTCGTGTACAATGCAATTTGAACACAACGTGGTCAAAAATTACAAAATCTATTACATCTCCAAAACCGCTTAAAACTGAGCGTTCCTCCAAAGTGGAAAGATGTATTCCACCACGAAAATTCTGATGGAAGCATTTTCAGAACATAAAATCGACTAGGAAAGCCAACATTATGCTTTTATCGAACAAAATGGTGACGCATTTTTTCAACGAATGTGCGAATATGGGAAATGTCTAGGCACACCTGATTTTTCTCACTGCAATAAACTAGTATATTCGATTAAATCTACATATTTGTCCCGTAATATGCATTTTAATATTTCATGAAAAATTTGAAAAATCTCTTTTTCGCGCCTAAATGGCCGTTTCCAACTCATTTTGGCCATGAAACACCATACCGGCGAACGACACCTCAACCTTTTCGAAGATAGTTTATCTTGTCGTTGTATATACAGGAGGGTTTAGTGCAAGGCGCACTAAGTCGTCTTCCCCAAGTACGAATTAACCAGACCCGAAATAGAAAAAGGCCGAATATTTATTACTCGAAATATACAAAGGGTCTCTTATATTCCTAGAATTGTCACCGACACGTAAATTATCTAAAAAAGCTATAGACCGGACGTCGACGAGCGATTTAAGCGGAAGTGTGTGACACACGTGTGCGAACAATATGCATCTCGCGAACTTTCTTAATAGCCTAGGTACGACATGTAAATATGAATTTTGGAACTATGTTACACATACCACAAGCAGGCCATTGAAATCCCCGGGTCGTTACACAGCTCCTCCCCCAGGAGGATACGTGGCAACAACTCTTCGATCCTGATTAGGATAACTGGTGCCATCCACCCTTGGCCTGATTTGGTTCAAAGCATACCAGCTGGTATTCACTCAGCCTGCGGTTGGTACGACAATCTTCATACGCCACAGGTGGAGGAGCCCTAATGCCCGCAGTTCGTAGCAAGCTCCCGCCCGAGTATTCTTACCTAAAGTTGGCGAAGCAACCGCAAAAGTGAAATTGTTTCAGTTGAGGCGTCCAGTGAACGTTCGCGAATGACATCGAATACGAAATCAGAGATGATCGCTATCGGTGATGCCATATGCGTCATCCTGTCGTCGAACAAATCATATGACAGGAAATGAAGCGAAATTGGTTGAGTATGGGCACAAAAATAAATGATATACTCAACCAAATTACGCAACAAAAAGGTACGATTTGATAAATAACATAGACAAAATCATTCAGATTTTTGTTGTTTTGAAGACGTTTTTGATGCCTTTTTGCCACCATTAGTGCATACAATCCTAACGTTCTACTAAACGATTCGGCCAGTGTACTTGCCGTCTAGAACGAGTAGTTATCTGCGGCGGAGACGTATGTGTCGGAGGTTCCAGGATCGGCTCATCCGCGCTGCTGATGGGAGGGTAAGTAAGCATGGGCTGGGTGGAGGACGAAAAAGGACTCGACTGCGAGGACGTGTCGGGTAGGTTATGGTAGGCGGGTTTGAGGCGGTCGATGGGAACGGTTTCCCGTTAGCCTAAACGATCTACAATATACACCCGGTCCTTTATTTGCAGCATTTTGGAAGGTCCTTCGGATGGACTTTCAAAAAGACGTCGCTGTTCATCTACGCGTACGAAGACGTGCGTACTTTAATGGAGGTCGTGAAGGATAAAAACTTTACGGGTATGCTCCCGGGTGTCCGTCGAAGGAAAATGACGCATCTGGACGGTCAGTCGTTTGGAAAACCGACATCGTAATCAGAGTGACCTTTCCTGATGTAGAAATAATCCCCAGGCAAACGTAGTGGTCGGAAGTGTAGATATTTGGTGCTGGAAACCTGGAGGTCGCCCATTAGGGCCATACGGATACCGAGTAACACCACTGGCCAGGCCTCTGTCCAACGAATGGAATCGACCACACTAAGAGCTGCTTTCAACTGTCGGTAAAAGCGTTCAACCATTCAATTTGCTGCTGGATGATGAGCTGTACTACGGGAGCGGTGGCATCCTAAAGTACGCAACGTTGCTGCGAGGCAACCAATTTCGAGTTGGCGACCACGGTCGGTTGCCACGGTGGGGGGCAACAATGCGATGCAAACCAACGTTCGATAAAAGCGCGTGATATTGCTTCAGCGAAGGCGTTGGTTGTCGGGACAGCCTTGAGCCATCGGGTGAAGCAGTCGAATATCGTGAGAGGATGGGACATGCCATTAGACAGTGGCAGGAGACCAACGATGTCGATGTGTACATGGGATTGACGGAAGGTAGTCGGGTGGCGAGGAATTTCAGCCTGTTGACAAGCTGAACAAGCGCGCTCCAAGATTCTGATGTTCTTTTGCATACCGGGCCAAACGTACTTGAGTGAAATATGCTTGGCCAGGGGTCAGATGCTAAGATGGGCGATATTCTGTGGTGTGTCGAACACACATCGTCGGAAGAGATTAGGAACCAATGGGCGCAGATACAGAGCGGAACTATCGCAAGTAGTCGTGCCTGCAGATGCCGGCAAAAGCTGATCCGCCAGACATAGAGCGTTTTGTTTGTAGGAAGCGCGGAAGTTGATTTCCGAAGGTTGCGCGCTGGCCATAGCGTTTAAGTCGATTGAGTTGTGATCAGCTAGTGCCGACGCTCGAGAAAAAGAAAAAGCCACAACGTCATCGCTGCCAGAAACGTGGCATATATCTGACGTGAATTGGGATACGAAGTCTAAATGTCGAACTTCCCGAAGCAAATGCCTACCGGACCTAGGTTGGTTGGCGGCATCCGAGACGGATTAGCCTGTCACAGTGGCCGAAACCAAAGGAAGCCTGCAATTCAAACATCCCCGCAAGTGGCTTGCGCCGAACCACTTGTGGTTCCACTCACACACCACGTATCCGGTGTTAACCCGAAGAAATAAGACCAGTGGGTGTGTGAGTGAGGCCTTTGTGTCCAGCCGGCCGATGCTGGTTAGCTAACTGAATGGCTAGCACGAAAAAGAAACCCTTATCTCTCGGAAAATAAACAGTAAGATAGACTGCATTGACAAGATCTATACCGGGGAGAAAGATGTGTGAAATGTAATACAATAAGCATTTCAGTATACGAGTGCATGCTAGTGCATTCCATAGAGGATAAAGTTGAAAAGCGAAACTCAAAGTTGAACTACGAAAAGATCAAGCGAACGATTCATCATTCAATACACCAACAAAGCCTAAGAAAAGAATGGGTAGAAGATCACAGACACCCAAGTTTCTGGAAAGAGGAGTGGATTAGTTGTCAAACGACCATGGTCTTGGTCGGTGGGATCATTAACAAAAACAGAACGGATATGCTGATATGACCTACCTGAGCCTAGCGGACCCGTTGTCTCTTCGCCGACGGTGCACTATGAGTACGTTGATGACCTACTAATCCCAAGCGACCAGCGCATTCGCGGCCGCACACATCGCACATATTATGTCACCGCGACCTATAGCACCGATGGTTCCTTTGCGTACCGCGCGCTTTCGTTCTCGGCCGCGCAATAAC
>LUCH01008020.1:0-14509 GCA_013368495.1 Paragonimus heterotremus | reverse complement strand
AAAATGTGAACGCGGATGAACCTAGGAATGGTAATAGTAAATGACGCGCATAATGAAATCGGTAACGTCACTAGAAACGGTTGATGAACGCGCTTAAATGGGAGTCGTTGAATTAATACGCGATGTAAAGGATGAGGGACCCAATAAAAAGGAACAGACTCACCAATTTGTGTTGGTGGCGGAGACAAAAATGCGCCGGAAAGAACGGGTTCACAATTTGTAATGACGAAGCAGGAGTGAAACGTTAAGAGAAGAAATGCCCAATAATAAGGTTCACCAGTTTTTTTATGGCCACCGAGGGAAAATCGCTGAAAAATCATTATCCGGGTTCACCAATTTGTAGTGAACCGAAACGAAAATGCTGAAAAGAAAAGGATTTAAATTCGGGCTCACCAGTTTGTAGTGGACAGGTGGGTACGCGCTAGACCCTCGTCCACTAACAATTCTCTTGGCGCTCTTTTGAGCGTCGCCGAGTGGGCTGTAGCCCATCTCGAGTTTCTCTTCTTCTTCGTCTTGGTTTCTGCCGTTGGTCCCATACTAGCTTAGAGTTAACTACTTATCATATTTCCAAACATTGCTGGAAATATACGGTTTTTTCCAAACCCCACCGTGTTCTCTAGTTCGATGCCTGTTGGGATCATGTTACGATTGCTCTTCAGGAAAGGCGTATTTAATTGTTAGTGGACGAGAGTCTAGCGCATACTTACTTGTCCACTACACAAGTCGCGAGAATGTCAACTTTTCGACGTTTTCCAACGTTTCCCAATCCTGCGCTGGAGTATGCTCAGTTCTTCTATAAATTTTGGAACCTCTCATCTCACTTCGGCAAAAGTGAATTAGTCCAACACTTCTCCGACTGAAGTTACGTCAGATAACCGCAAAATCCTCCCAAGATGCAACTGAACGTATTTACCGGCATGACCTTGGAATATGGGAGTCATCTTTTAGTTAACCTTTTGAAAGGTAAATGTGATGGTTCCAGGAATGCAGAAGTGAAGTAGTTAAATTTGCTAAACCCCAGAGCAAGCTTCGACGCAATAGTAATAACAACCGGACTAGGCAAAGCAGGTATTTTATCCGTCGAGCGCAATTTTACAAGTTATTGTCAGCAATGTGATAAAACAGCAGTCACGAGAAATGGGTTTTGTGACAATCACCACATCCGCCACAGTTCAAATGAGAATCAGGATTATTATAGTTTCTGCGTTGTTTATTTTTGAGATGTTCAGAGAGTCGCCACTGCGGTGATTCGTTCTCAATAGCATCTTTAATCGGAGGATCTGAACCTGGAATAGACTCAGAAACATCAGCATTAGTAATAGGCACTACAGAGGTAGAGGTAGATAAGTTATACACAAGTTGATCTATATGTCTGCGATGGACAGACCCATCATCTAAATCGAGTATGCGACACATTCGACTACCCAGGTTATGGAGGACATTTTCTCGAGATAATCGGAGGTCATTGCCACGATGGTATACAACTTCAGCCGATTCCAAATTAAGCCTGTTGGTTCGAAGGACACGGTTTTTAAACAACTTAGCTGGACTGCTCCCAGTTGTTGAATGGTCAGAATTTCGGTACTGCACCAAGAAGTTATCCACACCATTCTCCAGTTCCTCAAAACTAGACGGGTTGATAGACTTGATTGCACTTTTCAGAGTACGAAAAAAATTCCGTTAGACTGGAGATGTTTTGGTGCAGTCAACAGATGTCGACATCCTACTTTCTTCAGCCAACCTTCAAACTTCTGCGCGGTGAAATGAGTGTCATTGTCAGTGACCAACGCACATGGTACTCCTTCACGACTAAAAGTTTTCCTCAATGCAGTCCGAGTGAAGTCTGCAGTTGCTAATGACATAAAATGAACTTCCGGCGAACGTGGATATGAATCAAGGATAACCAAAGCATAGTATTTGTTCGGGGATGAACCACAGTAATCAGCATGTATTCGTTGCCAAGCTTCACAAGTCACTTGCCAAGGTGTCCATTGTGGTGGTTGCGACTGTGCTTTGTGTACACACTGAGCACAAGCTTCAGAAATGTTACATAAGTCAGCATTCAATTCTGGCCACCAACAAATCAGACGAGCCAACGACTTCATCTTCTCAATTCCCAAATGACCGGAGTGTAAGTCATCTAGTACTGCGGGTCGTGATGTGGGAGGAATAACAATTCCACCACAAAGACACAATAATCCGTCGGCAGTAACACAAAGCTCATCACAACGTTTGTAGAATTCAGGAAATCGTCGCCGAACACCGCAATTCCAATGGGTGCGTAATGTAGTAAAAATGTCATGGTAGTACTTTCGTGTGTCACGAATCAAATCAGAACGAGATACCGGAAGTGGCTGAGTCAATAAACAGTCCGAATCACCACCTTCTTCAGAGTCAGCATATCGAGATAAATAGTCAGCATAGGGAATGGATTTTGCATTACGGTGCTGAATGTTATAGGAATACGCAGTCAAAGCAACACTCCATCGCTGAACCATTACCGCAGAAGACTTGGCAAGGGATTTTTTAGGATTATAAATGAATTTCAGAGCTTCGTGATCAGTGACTATAGTGGAATGAGCACCAAACAAGTATTTGTGAAGTCTGGTGACCGCCCAGTAAACCGCTAATGCGTCCTTTTGTGTTTGTGCATACCCACGCTCTGCTTGAGTGAGACGTCTAGAAATACAAATAACAGGATAGCCCTCTTGCTCTAGCACAGCTGCAATACCTGTTGGTGACGCATCAGTAATCACTGTTGATGGCAATTTGTGAGAAAATGTGCGTAATACTGCATCGGAAGACAGGAACTTCAACAAAACTCGGAGAGTTCGTTTATGTAAATCAGTCCAAACAAAATTATTTTGAGGAAGAAGATCAAACAAAGGTTTTGCCTTATCAGTGAAGCCAGGAATGAATCGAGAGTAATACTGAAGAGAACCCATCAAAGAACGAAAGTCATCAAAAGATTTTAAAATGGGTGCCCTGAACAGAAGCGAAAAACGATCAGGATCAGGACGATAACCATTTTCATCAACAAGAAATCCATCTCTCGGACTGAATGTGTAGAACAGGCAAACTAGCTTCTTTCCTGGTGCATGCCTCAAACGTTTGTAAACTGTGACTCTTTTCCCTCCAACTTCGCATTCTGTTGCCAACAGATTTCACGTGTCTTATCATATATTCATTTGTTACTTTGTGCCGCATGGAAATATCTGTGGTGATCGCACACATCCGAATGTCTTTCTGACAAATGTGTTGAGAAATATTTATTTTTGTTATTATTATTATTATTATTATTATTATTATCATTGGTATTATCGCACAACTCGTCGTGAACCATGTTTTTCTGTTATACAATTTCAACATAGTTTTCTGCTGATAAAGATGGAAGTGCAAAACTGTTTCCTTGAATCATCACTGAACATGTGTTGGCACCTTGTATTCTTTAATCGAATCTGGTATTAAATTTGGTCAGCTCTATTAGCCCATGCATCTCTTAAGGGATGTCCAAGTGTAAAAATGGCTCACGTAATTTCACTAAACAATATACCATTTATCTTCCGTGCAGCATGCTACCAATAAACACAAACACCCTCTAAGCAGAGATATTGTAATCTGTTTGAGCCACAACATTGAAAACTACCGAAAATTGCTTATCACGCTAGTAAAGTCGCACCCTCGTGGATTGGGGCTTTGCCCAAAGGCCATGAGTGTTAAAGTAGCCTCCTGCACCCAGTGCGCGTCGAACGTCCTTTGTTTCATGGAAAGTCCTCACTTGTTCCTTTTCGTTGCTTTTCTTCTACCATTGGAAGTCCTCTTGGTAGTGATTACGGGCCTTCTTTGTAGAGGACAACGCGATCATTCGAATTACGAGCGCAACCAATTGGTTATCTAAAAACGTCAATTTCAATATATTACCAAAAATTGATATCGTTCACTTGTCGAAGCTTGTCCTCACGTAGTTTGTCCGTCTTTACTTCTCATCGCTGAACGTTTGTTCATGCGTACCTAAGTCTCACTCACAGTCTTTCGCCCTGCCAGTACGTGGTTTTTGTATTTGACATCCTTCCAGTGAATAGTTGGCCTCGAACGTTGAATGTTTGGTGGATTCAATGTAACAGTTTGTTATTATTTTCCCTTTGGTTTCTAATGCTTTTCCTGCACTTCAGAACCTGAATAAGATAAAGCTTGCCTCTACGACAGTCTTCATTTTTTGATGCAAACTGGTTGCACAGAAGGCCCAGGATCCATATAGGCGATTATTCTAAAACCGGCATGTCGACAGACGTTGCGGGCTGATTGCACCTACCTCGAGGAATCACCAGAAGTTCAGCACCATCAACAGGAAACACTTTAACAGCGTATTCTAGGAATGTCTTCCTTATGGGTCATACGGACATGGTGAACGCTGAAAATACCTGTAAAGTGTGCAAATGGA
Source organism: Paragonimus heterotremus (assembly GCA_013368495.1). Classification (NCBI taxonomy): domain Eukaryota; kingdom Metazoa; phylum Platyhelminthes; class Trematoda; order Plagiorchiida; family Troglotrematidae; genus Paragonimus; species Paragonimus heterotremus. The sequence goes on along the minus strand of LUCH01008020.1, from coordinate 10,068 downwards.
GCACACACATAGAGAGAGTAACTCTTTAGTACTGCAAACTCAAGACTACTGACTGCTTCTGTCTGGTCGTAGAGGAATTGTAATGTGATTTCTTATTGTCCACTTAGTTCAGTCGTTCGCTCGTTGTTCCTTTGTGATTCTGGTTGTCCGGAACCGTTGTGCATCTACATAGATGAATTCTTCCTTGAGACCGAAGAAAGTCTTCCATATCGGGCACATATTAAATTGATTTAGGTAGCGGTCTTCATCAGACTTCGTTCAAGTTTTGTGCCGGAACTGTGTGGTTCATTCTACAGAAAATCAAGCATAACAAGCTTATATGATTAAAATAGACGAAGGTGGAATGTTTGGATTTCCGCAGTAGGGAGGTGACTGTGGGTTACTCGAATTTTAGGTGAAATGTTCATGCCGTCGTTGTGGCTTTGTTATTATTAAGTATTGATGTCATGAGCGTCAGACTTTATATAGCTTTTGTCAACGCTTATCGTGTGCGATTGGACAATTTTTATCGTACTGGGTATTTTTCTTGTTTACTATTTCCTCGTCTCATGTAATGCTGCCACTACCTATCGTCTTTGATATCACAAACATTTGCCACTTTGACACGCTGGAGATCCAGCAGTTCTGGTGGATCGGAGATATCAAGTGTTTGTGGTAGATTCGGCTGTCGAGTGACTGTTTAGGTCGGTGTGCGATGTCAGACGTGTCCACAGTGGTACCGTTTTGACTGGACTGGCCTCCAGAAGGACCAGCACGCCCCGCACACATCTTCGAACTTGTCTGCGTGTGCTGCCTCTTTCGAGGAAGTTGCATCCAGTCTAGGCTTTTACTCGTCCCGCTGCCCACCAGAAACACGAATGTGTTCAAGTGTACCTGGGAGGCGTCAAGGAATACCAGCGCGTTGTACATGGCTATGGTGGAAGTAACTCCGGCTTAAACACAGAATACCTTATCTAACATAAATTCGAGGTTGCACTTCCCAGGGAAATAATCAGCGCATTCCACTCCGGTTGTCTGTAAGGTAGCGGCTTTGCCCACTGTTCAAAATCAGAAGGCTGCCTCAAACTCAATGACGGGTCATTCCGGGAGAGGGGGCGTGTTCCGTGAGGGAGGCTTCCGACCACATCCGCTCCAGGTGGGCATACCAGAATTGAATTAAATTCCTCCCTCCCTTCAGATCCAGTAGACTTGGTTATGGCTAATAAACGCCGTTCCAAAGCTGCCGGTGAGTCATTTGTTACTTATATTACGTTACCTGCAATGATTAACAGGGTGAATGTGCTGGATAAAACAGTGGAAATGAAACCAACTCACGTGAATCCAAAGACAGTTTCACCGCATCGCTCATTTCAAGAGTAGCAAATGTGCTTCTAATCGGCTGGAACAAGGTCACTCATGGAGGCTAGCCCCATAGCTCACAGATGTGGCCAGGAGATCCCGAAGTGATCAAATAGCCCCAACCCTAGAAATAAGTACTGCCTTCACGACGGGGCGTCACCAACCTATCGCCTGCAGCACCATACGGAAACGGTAATCACAGGATGACCTACTACTCGCTGGAATGTCCTCTCATCAGTAAAACAAAAATACTAAGCGCAACTGCTTCAACGGATTGGCTATGGAAGCTAATAATGAAAGGTGACGAATGTCTTGGAACCCATCAGTTTTCATTGAGGACGTGGATAGTTGGTGGGCAAAATACGTTCGCAACTTTCGGGCAGTTGCCACTGAATCGCTCGCTAACGAATCAAGTTCACATTGAGTTAAACGTAATCCAGTGACCGAATAAATGCCTTCTTCAACGTCCCATGGCAGAGAAAATAATCCATTTTCAAAACGTTCTGAAGGAATGCACTCGTGACAACTGGATATAATAGGGTACTAGGCGGATAGGTACACAAGAAAATCAAATCCCTCACCTCCAACGTAGCAACTCCCCAGATATTGAGCAAAGACTGTGCCCGTACAACCAAATGGACAATGGGACACCGCATGATAATGGGGGGCGCCAAAACGGGATCAAGTTCACCCAAACAAGCGGTCATTGGTTAAGTCAGGGCAAAACGACTGTTTGAGGATCGATAAGCTTAAGGTACTCAAGAAAAAATACAGAAGGAAAATGTCTAATTTCGGCATTCACAAATTTACACACTGAATAGGCGAAAGGAAGACGGTGGCAGTAGCTGATGCAAGAATAATGATAGGTAATACGGTCTATTCAAGGAAGATGTTAAAACGTAGGGTAATCTTTCATCACTGAACAAGTCGTCTATCTCAAAAATGGTGGAACAGGCTATAAGAAAATCAGCACTGACTACTGTAGTCAGCAAGATTTTCGAACGCATATTACAATAAAGAATTTGTAGATTCCCCGGTGGGCAAACTTTTTCGGAGCGGCTCAACACGGCTTTCTAAGGAGTATGTCTCGACTTACCAATATGTTGACGTTTTTCGACGATATCGAGGAAAAGCTGCATACAGCAGAGCTGATTGGCGTGTGCTATTTGGATTTTCAGAAAGCTTACGATTTAGTCGGTCACAGGCTACTGGGTAGGAAGCCAGAAGAAGCTGAAGTATCTTTTGCAATATGTGGGTGGATTCAGGGTGAAATCCACTATGGCTAACCAGTATCCAGCGGTGTTCACTAGACCGTGCTCGGCTATAGTTCTCCCACCCGGAACATTGTGCCAAAGGTTTGCCACTATAGCCCAAAAAATACATTACCATCCTCGAAAAAGTATAAAAGCTCGTCACACGCACGGTATGGGGTAGGCAAGATTTAAGTCAGCAAGGTCAAATAAGGCCGCTAAACTTTTTTTCGCTCGAACGGCGATGGGTAAGGAAAGGCTTTATTGAAGTGCACAAAATCACCCATCACACAGACACGAGCACTTCAGCGTTTTGTTTGTGATGCGTTATGACAGGAACGAAATGGAGCGCAGGTTTACGATCAAGAATACCAGAACCCGACTGGTTGTTCAATTCAACTTTTTTGCAGGGTGGGTAGTCGACCTGTAGAACGAACTGCCCGCAAAGATTGTTGAGGTCTTGAACGTAAATGTATTAAAAAGAGGGCTAGACGAATGTAGGAACAACCTTTTTCCCACTCTATACTTAGTGACGTATGATTCCAGTTTTGCCTTCCGAGGCAACCGGGTCTCATCGTTTCCCTTCTTTTGTCCCCACCGTTAAACCACCAATGAATACAGTCGCCTTGACAGAAAATGCATTCCGGTCAATCTTCGGAGCACACCGGCGAAGCACCAGGACGTACATAGAGGCCGACCTCCGTCAGGTCCTAGATTCTGGATTTGAACTGAAATTAAAGTGGACAAAATCTAATTACGTTCCCGGGTTCGTCCATCTTGGCAGTTGCTTTCCAGCTAGCGCTTGTGACTAACTAAAAATGGCGTCGAATGTACCCTAATTCAAAATAACCTGCAAGGACTTCCATTCATATGATGACTTTTTTTCTTCCTTTTCACCTCGGACCTAAGGTGGGCAGTGGGAATGATGACCATGATACACCCAGTAACTTTGAGTCATCTACATGCGAACATTATCAATGTCGCAACGCATCCGGTGGCAGTGAACAATGGGCCTGAGCGTGTGCTCGGTACCGTGGGCGAGATTACCACAAATGTGACTGCTCGATTCAGGCTGTGGTTTACAGGATACTTGTTCAAAATCCTACAGACAGCTAATACTATCTGTGTGCAACTTGTAGGCAGTCGCACTCCGAACTCAAATTCACCCTCAGCAAACCCGCTTTTGGATTAAGTACTACCAGCGTAGACTATGGGAAATCAGTACCGACCCAACCTTTCAAAGAAATTGGCTGTAAACACTGGCAGACAGGTCCAAATAAGTCGCATGGGATTCTACACGTTCTTAAGACGGGTCCCCATTTGAAAGAGTAGGTCGTGACTCCCCTATCTTCGCACAGTCAATCGAAACCTAAGCCAATGGGCGGTAGGAAAGTTCCAAAACTTCCTGACATCCCACCACACGTAGATTTCTCTGACAGTCGAAGACCTGTGTATATATGTACTACCCCCGACCAGTGGGCATCTCGAGGAGAGATCGGATGTTTCAAGCAGTACTTCAGCCCTTGCATCCAACGGGTCTTCCAATCGTTTATCTTTCATAATACCCAAAGTGTCTGAAACCGATGCTTCAGATCTTGTCGACAGAGGGGCACATGACGGTGACCAACGCAGTTCTCTTATCAAGGATTAGAGGATATCCCTCTCTGAAAACTACAAAGACTCTTTCGCAGCCCAAACACAACACAATGAAAGATTGATACTTGCAAAAGTAATGTTCAACTCCCTAGAATGTGTGAAAAATGTCCTGTTGATGGGTTCCGTCACCCCGCCACATTATCTGGATGTCCGCAGTAGGGCTAACCTGATTGGGTCGGACCATTTTATTCTCAGGACTCATCACATATGGACAACTTCCTTCGACAACGACAGGCAAAGGTGCATAATTATCTTTGGAGTCCCGAAGGTTCTGACATGAAGCACGACCTCGCTCAGTGGTCCTCTATCCGCAGTGGACTGGGACTAACGACAGTTGCGACTAGTTGATCTCGTTGATCTAGAATAGCGCATTAATTTACGTTCAGAGCGTCTAGTTTATTGGAAACTAATTAATTATCAGAGACAACTGCTACAGACGCACTGAACTCGCTAAAAACTCGTCGTGTAAACTACCCAAATAATATTAGGCTTCATGTCGATCGATCGCGTAAGCAGGGACAAGCTGTCAGGGAATTAAATCTCGTAAGTGCACTTGATAGTGAGGTAGTCCTTTCGGTCATTGGAATTAGTGACGCTTTCGTCGGTCGATAATTAAACGGTCTGTAACGGGTCTCGCGAAGGTCGGCAACCCAAACCATCTTAAGATTGACTCCAACACCGGTTCCACAATCAGCCCTAGCCAGACACCAAATAACAGTCGTTCCCTGAAAGCAAACCTTCTAGAGTATTTATGTCCCAGCGCACAGTCTGCGACAAAATTGCCGGAACAGCACAGTTTATGTGATATCTATTCCTCTCAGTTGGTCGCTATCACTGAGTAATGGTTGTCACCAGACATCAAAAATGGCGAAATTTATTTGCATAGAATCAGCACCCTCCACTGAGTAGGAGAAAGGATGGAGTTGATATATTAGCCGTATGTCCATCAGAGCATCCACCTCCGTATCGGCACAACCCCCTCACAGATCCACTAAGTTCCCTTAGATGCTCCTTCAAAACCGATAGTTGAACAACGTGCGTATTAGGTGTCGTTAATCGTGCCTCGAACGCAACCGCACATTAAGACAAAAAACTCATTTCGGTAGTGAAGTTTATCGGAACGAAGAATCTCCGTGATGCTCCCATTTTCGGAGGCTTCAACTCTCCTCATGCAGATTTCCAACACCCGTCCGCATCTAGCAAACTTGACTCCATAATTGTCCGATTTTTTGATGTCACCTTAGGCTCAGATCCAACGGAACGCATATAGGTCTTGACAGGTGGTGTCCATGTAATATATTCTCCCGGCTGGATTTTGCACTTTCGAATGAATCTACGATGGTAGCCAACGTGAATTGTGTTGCTCTGCTGAGGTTAAGTGACCATACCATTGACTTGTTTGATTTTATTCCCAATACTACGTGGGTGGAAAACTTTTCCAGAAGCCAATGTGTTTCCCGTCATGCACCTATCCCCTTCTTAAAAGATACTATGAGTAAGACACTTTGGGCGTTTGACTCACTGGTAACCGTAATTGACTGATGGACAGCCTTCAGAGCTACCTTCAACTGAGACATCGAAGGGCATAAACTTCTAAGGCCTGTTCTGCCGAGGAGGGGTGAGGCATTGGCTAAGGCTTAACATCAGCATGTTAGTTGTCGCCAAACACAAGGCATGGGATCTGTTTCGCCACGAGGTTACGAAAAGGTCTAGTCTGCGATACACGACACCGAGTAAGAGATGCAATACAACAGTTGGACAAGACCGTGATGTCTACCAGGGCGACCTCGTGGAAAGATCGAAGTCGATTTCGGAGGTATATAAATCTATACCAAGTGTACCCAGGATTGAGACGCCCGAGGGAACTGCCAAAGCAAGCAGCGGGGCGGCGAAAGCTATTGCACCACAACCGATTTCTGTATATAAAACCGTAATTGGCGTTGCGCCACGGCACCCCTGTAATCCACCACTTAATAAATGAAATGCTGTTGTGAACACCAGCATACTCCGATCGTCTGTCTTCAGGAAGCTTAAGGCTCTACGGACAAACAAGTCACCCGGTCTGGACAACCAACATCCAGTTTCCTCAATGAACACGCGGGCTCATTGACAGCTACACTTCACACGCTATTTTGTCACTGATCAAAAGAGATAAAATCCCAGGCGAATGAAGGCACCGTCACCTGATTCCATTTCATGAGGGTGGCACACGTGGCAGTACTGGAAACTACCGTTTCACAGATCCACTCCAGACCACATCGAACGTTCTGGAGAGTCTAATCAATGATTGCGTTCGTCGTTACCCTGAGAAAGACAGATTTTTTATGCCACAGTACCATGGGTTTCGTCAAGAAATTTGTGTCACCAAATTGGGGGTTGCAGGTGATTCATGGACAAAATCAGTAGATTCGGACAGTGGTATGGACATTGTTTACCTAGATTTCGTGAATGCATTCGACACGGTAGATCAAGGTATCATGCTGGCCAAGGTGAAGTCCTGCTGGCATCCCGGACCAACCGCTAGCCCGTTTGCAAGACTAACCCTGGAACAGAACCCTTAGCGTTAGTGCTCACGGAGACACACACCCGGCTGCTGGTGCAGTACTCAGTGAGTTCATTTTTGGACGGTTCTTATTCCTGAGATTCATCACCAATGTCACTACCACCATGCAGTATCAGTGCCTGATTTATGTCGCAGATATGAAAATCTGGACACCAGCGCGGACCTCAGAGGATGGGAATGTACTCCAGTTTGACCCTGAAAAGTTATTTCTCTCGGTGGAAGAAAACCATCTACCCTTCAACGTGAACAAACTTACTATCCTTCGCGCCTGCCAAAGTGCCAAGAGGACCTATTATATGCCGCGAATCTTGCTTCAGTTTTACAGCAAAGTGACCCGGGTACTCCCACTCAATTAGTCCCGAGACTTGCCCAAAACACCTCACTACTAGAATGCACAGCTAACTGTGCTATGCGCCGAGTACAAATTATTATAAGTCCCATAAACCATATTCACTTCTCAAGCTAACCCTGTTGCTGAGGGGGATTTTATCCACAACTGAACGTGCAGGCCTGTTTCCTTTATCTTAACCAGGAAATCAGGCTATCAAAAGAGTGCTAATAATGAAATTATTGTCTTATGTCGTGGGGCTTGAGAAACTGAGCTTTGTCGTCTGAAACATCAACGTCTTCGTGAGGACATAGTACTTGGCCATAAAGTACCGCCTATCCTAGTCACTGGTGCACTAGTCTCTTTGTTGTCAGTAATAAACCATCTCAACAGGACGCGCCCCGAAACTGTAAAAGCTACGCTCCCACAATTGCAGGGCTTTTTCCTTTTCTGTGCCAGTACTGGGGTGTTGGAATATTCTTCTGGGGCAGCCGTCGCGGCAGCTGCAACAGCGGATCTTTCCACACGCTCATTTTGCTGTTTTGTAAAAAAATCTCTTCGACCTGAAGACAGTCCCACGGTGTATGCGGCGTGTAGTATGTTTATAAGTTCCAGGGTGTGTATGTACACTGGAAGCCACCTCAGTCCGCCCATCTTCATTATTTTAGTTCCACGTTTTTACTCATTTCACAAGCGGCTCATAGTCCGCAAGTACTGTCCTATTATTATATACTTTTTAAAGCAATTCGCCGACTTGTACGCCAGCTGTTAATTGCCTCGCGTTAAGGCTGCGGCGCACTCGGAGACGAGTGCCGAAATTCAAGCTCCTTTCTGGAAGGTAGAGAAGCAAGTCGTCCGCAAGTCAAGAAAATCCTTAATCTGCAACAAATGTATCGAACCAAGTGGCCGACAAAAAAGTTATGATTTGCAACGAAAGATCTACGATGATGGACAGAGCCCCTTGCGAAAATGCGGCACCTAATCCCATTTACTGTTCACAAGACAGCGTGAATAAACTCTCTGAAGAGATAGCAAAAGTCACATCAGAACCACTTCAGAAGCTGAACGACAAAAGATTTTTCCGAAACGGTTGGCTCCCTTCAAAAGTTTGAACAAAACATTCAGAACACTGAGATTGGCAGATACAAACATTAAGTATTGGTTCATCGACATTAAATTTGTAATAATTTCAGCTGCATCTCGCCGTAATTCAAGGTAGCAGGTGTTAGAAAAATGTGGAAATCTGTGGTGGAGAAGAAACAGAGGCATCAGAAGTCTGGCCTACCAATTTACCATGTAATAGAGGTTCATAAAAATTTAACCGAGGAAGCAATAGTGGTGGATACAATGAGCCAATGAAACGGTACAGCGGTTGAGCAGGCGATTTCGGTAGTACGTCAAATGACGTAGGTAAGTGATAGTTACACCTGCATCCTTAACAGAACACAGTGTGCAAGAAAAAAATGCCTACGAAAATGCATCGTCAATACGACCACATAAGCGCGAATAATAAAATCGGCGGAACCGCATAAATACTAGAAAATAAAAAATATGTACAACTAACACTGTAAACGAAAAGTATACAGCTCCCCATGAACACAGAAGCCTAGTAGCCGAATTGTCGGATCAGCGATGGACTTCCAGTATCCAGGCAGTGTAGAACATTTTTCCTCAGGAAGAAAATTTGTGAGATCAAGCTTTGAAAAAGCACCCACAAAGATTTGTTATAACGCAGCATTAAATTCCCTTCAACGTTTTATCTCTTATTTATCTTTGCGTCAGTTAATGAAACATGCGACAGAAATAAACCATTGTGTTAGTATAAAGGCTTTTTCTGAATAAGAATTTATACCGCATTTTTATATCGGTTACCCCCAAGCACCCGACATACAGATTGAAATGGACTTATGTTTCAACGCTAAAGTGATCAATCTGCCCAAAAGGAGGGTTTCAGGCTAAGAAGCAGAATATAGAGAGATAGCGCGAGTTTGTTGTATGGTCGCACGTCGAGTACACAAGGTGCGCGTAAATTTTATGCAATATATACTAATCGCATGACACTTGTAACAATTCACCTCACCGTGGAACTATACCAATCTGCCTGATAGCACTGGTGTGTTTTGGTCATTTGTCGGGTCCTTCTGGACAGTCATTCAAAAACGAATATATTTGGCAATGATGTGGCGAAATGTCAAGTAAGGTTTAACGATTTGGCCGAGATGTTATCCGATAGGTTTTTGATTATAACTCCTTCAGGCAAGCAGAACATGGAAATATATCTAGAACTCTAGGTGATTTTGAAGGTTTTAACGCTTTTACATATTTTTATGTACCACGGTTTCAATTAGTCACGTCGTGTGTTCACGATGAAGCTCGACCTGCAAGCATGTGATAATTATGTAACTATAATTTATAGTGTTAATTAACTGTAAAGTCGGCATAGTTCACCCAGAACCTTTGTTTAGAGTTGCCTACTAAACCAAGTTGTAGATGGAGCGGAAACTTTACGGTAATTGTGCTCTACTACTCAACAGTATACATGAGTTCATGGAATAGCTTCAGCTGCAGTAGCAACAGACGGCCAAATTCGAGCTTTTGACAACATTTTCGTAGCCAGAAAAGAGGACTAGCCAGGTAAACTTTCTTTAAATGCCATTTGAAGATTTTCTGCAGCCAGCCCGTCACACTGATGCAAGTGACTACAAAAACGTGCAGTTATCAAAGTTTCGTACGACTTACAGTGGTGCATTTGAGCAGGAGGAGTAAAGATAAATGTTTGATGCAGGATACTGTTGTAGTGGATTGATAAATTAACTAATAAAAATGACCAAGAATATGGTAGCATCACGGAAAAGTTATAACGGTGACGAATAAGATCAAATGTAGACGTACGGATTAAACAGAAAACGTATCGGTAAAAAATGGAACGACTC
>LUCH01008019.1:2240-15107 GCA_013368495.1 Paragonimus heterotremus | reverse complement strand
GAAAATAATAGCTGAGGTCACTAAGTCGCTAATGAGTTTAATGAAATAAAGGCCGAACGGGTAAAAAAAATAGCGAAGTTTACTTCCCGACTGTTCATGACAACTCTGCTCGTTCGGATTGGATAAAATCGTTTTCTGGAAGGGGGGTTTTGGACGGAAAAATGGACGCCCTAACAGATTATGAACAGACATTATCAATAAACTACTGGGATTTTGTGAAATTTAATACAGACGTTAGATTCACACTGTATTAAATTTCACAAAATCCTGACTTGACAACTAATTTCATATTTATTGTGTTGTATTTGGCCTGAAGATGATACACCGAAAACGAGCTTGTTCGCCACGTTTTGACTTCTGATGAAATCTCCGGGTATATTTGAACAGCTGAAACATAGCGTTTGTAAAATGTAAATTGTTCATTGACTGTGCTCAGTTAGTTAGTCTCCAGTTTGCTCATGAAGACTTCAACTAACAGGAGACCTGGGGACGAGTCCATTGCCACTCGGTCTCTCTGTTGGTAGGCTACATTACTGAACAGAAATTGAACGTTACTAGTACAAAGCACTAGCATTTCTCTCAGTTCATCTTTTGGGATGCCCACCTGTTTGATGCTAATTTCGATATAATCGCACAAATAGTCACTTGTCTCTTGTCGAGGCAAGTTCATAAATAGTGAAGCAACATCTTTCATTGTTTAGGTTCTCTTCTTGGATTACGTCAGTGAAATGAAACGTGTCCTGGAGACTGTGTTTTGATAACTTCAGCCTGATAGGTCCGAGGAGACCAGCAAGCCATTTGTCCATATCATGATAAGGCGAATTGCACATATCGAAAATGGGTCTTAAAGGCAAACCTGCCTTGTGTATTTTGGACAGAACGTATAACCAAGGGATTATTGTTCCAGTGGGACGGATGCGCTCGAAAGTGGCCCGATCAATTATCTCCTTCTGCTTCATTCCACGCAACGTTTTAGATATCTCCTTTTCTATAGCTGGTGTTTTGTCTTACTCTCTGTACTGAACCTCATGAATTTTGAGCTAGCAGCTAGTATATCATTCATTTTGTTAACGTATTCACTCTGGTTGCTTTATCCTGTCTGAAAAGCATTATACGTTCGTTCTTTTGTACATCTAAATGCTGCGTGGTCAAGAGCTGTTTTACTTGCGGTGTGTAGTTGAGATACCAACAGTACGAATTCACCGACGATGACTTCAGCCTTTCTTCGTTTAGAGATGCTGATGAATCCTGGGCAGCTAACTAATCACATAAATGTTCAGATTGGACTTCGAATCCAAACTGTCCTTTTACGACGTGGACAGCAAAAATTAAGTCCAGGAGACAATACCTCAAGCAAAATTCTGTTCAAATTCAAGGAGAAGAAGTTATGAACATACTGCTCGGGATTATTCGGAAATTTGGCGCACGGTTTCATAAGATTCAACTGATTGGACAGGTCGGCCATTCTGATGTCCATTCGTTTGGTTGCAATACTGGTGGCATACATCGCGAAATCTGCACGGTCGTTTTCCGACAACTCATTCAATACGCCTTCACAGTGAGCTAATTTCCCTACCATCTCTTGAACATTTACTACCACTGACCGTTTTTCTGACCCAACCCAGTTACTAGTTTTTACATTTATTGTGTTGTAATTAGCCTGATGATAAGACACATAAAACAAATCTTGTTGACTACTTTGTCATTCTCAAAATGATTTATAAAATTCCAGCAAGTTAATCTTCCGGTCACAGGAATAGTGCTTAAGAAAGAAATGGAGGGAAATTCCAACTATGATTTCTACGGAAGTAAGGGTTGAATAGGCACTGTGTCCCAAACTTGTCTGCCCAAAAACGACTTCATTTCTTCCAGCGATAATGTTCAATTCGTGTCTATTGTGTCGATTATTTTTGTTTAACTGTGTTAGGTAACCATAATGAGAAAAACAGTGAGGCAATCCGGTGAGGAATAAGAATGTGTGCATAAAAAGTTAGGTTAATCGAATAGTGTGAGATTTCGGTCGAAATAAGTTGAACGTAACGATTAATTAGTAACAAGAATAATAGTAAGAAGTGGACAAGGAAATCTGCCGCAGGCTGGAAAGTTTGAGGATAAATGGCTTAATATCTGTCGACCAATGCACACTGATGAAGCCAATCGGCACGCGCGCACCACATATGTACAGACTGTCCAAAGCCCACAAACCTAATGTTCCACTTCGGTCCATTATGTTCATGTACGATGCACTGCAGCATAAATTAACCCGTTGGCTAGCTGATTTGCTGGGACCAGTCAGAAAACAGTCCAGTAAATAAAGTCTGAGGGACAGTTTCTGGCTTGTCAATTGTATAGATGGTTTAAATGTTCGAGACAAACTGATGTGTTCATGTGACGTGACGTCCTTGTTTATTAACATTCCGCTTCATGAAATAGTTGATAGCATTTGCGAATTTGTTGTAAGCAGCAGTGCTCCATTTCCCATCGCGGTGACCGAACTGAAGTCATTACAACATACACACAATGTAAGGCTCAACTTCCAGACATAGTTTCCCACAAGTGGACAGGTCCACATCTAGGGGATTTCTTCATGGCAAAAATAGGATCCACGGTATACGAAAGGCTGTCAAAACCGGTTTTGTACAGACATTACGTAAGTGATATTCTAGCCATCTTTGAGAGCTCAAGTTAATCACATACGTTATTCTCGATGTTGAACCAAGCTCACCCGAACTTAAAACTGACGAGACACAACGAAGCGAATGACCGCCTTCCGTATCTTGACATTGTAGTCACTCGAAGATCAGATGGCACCGTAGGGAGATCCGTCTACAGGAAACCTACCTGGACTAGATAGTACATGCATTTTGAGAGTTTCTATACTGCGCAGCATAATAGAGATCTAGTCAGGACGCTTTTCCACAGAGCACGGAGGATTTGTACAGAAGACAACCTACAGCTAGAGTTAGGCTTACTGACACACACTCTGCAGGTCACTCGGTATCCCCCGTGATTTATCAGAAAGTACAGCGTAGCTTTCATCTCAAATGTGGGAGTGACGACGGTGCCGAAAAGGATGGTGTATTTAGAATTCCCATTTATAGCGAAAATCTGATCAACAATGACTAGGAGGCGTCTAACAGCTGCTGTATCCAGGACTTATAACGTTACTTAGCTGTTTATAATACAACGAACGAGAACACTACCAGTCGCCCCAGTTACGAACAAACAGTGTACGTCTGTCACATCTCACTGTTTATTCAAATACTCGTGTAGCTGCAGTATGAGCTACATAGGGAGGACAAACCGACAACTAGCTGTTCGTATTAGACAGCATATTCTCAAATGGCTAGAAACTCTGTTAGAAACGCCAGACGCCTGTATAGATGCCAATGGACCGCACCCAGCATCTTCCGTTGGAAGGCACATAATACAAACAGGACACAGAGTCAAAGTTCCTGACGCATTCCCAATAATTTTTCGGAACAACCTGAAACGCATGCTCCAACTTGCTGAGTCTTTGGCTATTAAACGTCACAATCCCCCTTGTATGTTCAGAAACAGTTTGTATTGACACTGCATCTATCCTGGTAGTGGGCATTCCCACAATTTTAATTTCCAGTTTTTGTGTCCGTCTGTTTGATCCCTTAAGCCATGACTTCCGCTCTGTGGAATTTTGACTCATTTAAAATTAGTTACATACTCATGTGTGATCGGAATGCAAGAACTGTTACTCTGGAGAACATCACTGAGGTTGTGTCTTCTCTTTGTTTTACTCAAGTTCATCAAGGGAACGGACTGTTTCTAACTAATGGCAGATTTCGCGTTCCCATAGACTTTTCTATCACTCTTGTTCAAAAGGAAACACTGATATCAGGTTTCGTTCTTTTTAAAGGTCAATACCAGTGCGTATCCGTGTCATCGTAGGAAAAAGAACACCGGTCACGCTTTCATGAGGCAACCGTGTTCACCACTGCACCATTCACCTCACATTAGGCACGACCGAATTTTCCTATGTGAACGCTCAATCACTTTCGCTTGTGAGTAATGATCAGGTTGCCAGATCGCCGTAACTGTCTTGTTACCCCCCATGGATGACCCGAAGAATAGGACTTATTTCCAAGTTGAATTGATGGAAGTCGTTAACTTCCGACTGGTATTTGAGCGCTATTTGTTAGTAGAGGGTGTTGGTTAATACTTGGTGTATATTTAGAAAAGGGCCGACTAGAAAGTCTACGAGAACGCGACATCTGTGATCAGTTGTGGGCGATGGTCAACCTATACTCTTAAGTAATGAACATAATTCAGCAAAGGTCATCCAAACGACCGCCATGATACGAATAAACATATGTGATAGCCATGCCTTTTTCTCATGTTAAGTCCGAGACGGCCAATCGATACTTCTTGACGTTTACAATCTCTTTTGTTCACACCTGTACCATATTCATGTATGATTTGCATGGGCTTATCGATGGTGATCAATTTGTTATTTCTTCGGTCCAGTAATGTACGTTGGTTGACCATCTATTTCATACAAACAACCGAAACTCTGCACGTACTGACATCACGGTTCTTATTACGCAACAGCGAAACACTGCAATATGTTAAGTTTATTCACAGGAAATTCCGCTGACAACCGAATCGATGATCCAGTTAAGGAGTGTTAATACCATCAGCTCTTTTTTCTTGACTTGTTATGGACATTAGCTCTGACACGATGTCCTAAAACGGTAACGAGCGGAAAACATGTCCGGTTTTCTTGTCTTCTAATTCGAAGGAGAACCAGTCGGAAACATATGCTTTGAAAAACCGGACAGAGTGGTTTGCATCACTTAACTTGCACGAATCTTTCGGGACTGTGAGGTAAACTATGCTCGTTCAGACCAACTGTTCCTTTACAGGCATGTACCAGTAGAGTGTTGCTCTAGTTTGTTACCGCTGCACTATAACTGTAGAGTTGTCAAGCGAGGATTGGGTGGTCCTTCGTTCATTGTGATTCTAAAACCGTTTTGGGATTACGGAAGTAAGTTCTGTGTTGTTGCATCATTTGTTAGAGAAACTCCACGCCATGACGACTTGAGTGTTTACGCCTATGAGATCAAGCTTACTGGTGAGTAGTTGAGAATTTTGGTTTTCAGACTTCGCGACTAGATTCAAATAGCGTGGTAGCTGCCGGACTGCAACACTACACTTTTAGTATGTACACGATAGATCAATTTGAAAGTGTTGTCGAAATTAGCCAACTGACCTGTATCGACCAAACAGGTCAAAGATGCTCCAGAAATCTGGCTGTGCCGTTTGACCTTCTTCCAAACGGGGTGGTGTTTGCGTATTTTGTGCCACAAGCGCCTCGTCAAATGAGTGACGAGTTCTGTCTGGAGTACTTACAAATGGAGTAGCAACATAACGTACCATGTCTTTGAATTGTATGCATACGATCTGATTGATGTGAACGATATTCCTAGGTGTGCTATATGAAAAGTGGTTGTCCAAAGCCTTCTCTCAGTCACATACCTGAGTGGTACAGTCGTTACCGGAGTATTCATACGAACGGCACATAGCTGTACCCAGTCACGTGACCTCACTCCGTCGAGTGGCTAGTGTGACTATATTGATTAAATCGTATTTGGGACAGCGGAACTGTAACCACTAACACGAAAGGAGGATATTTTCCACGACAGTTCGTGTAACTTTTCGATGGTAGGTATATTAATTTCTTCAGAGAATGAATCACCTCGATGCCACTGTTCTCTAGAACAGCCCGATAAACTTTTTAATGCAATTTCGTAATGATTGATTTGTTGATTCTTATTCTACTTACGTACTGCGTTTGGCAAAATTCGCCAGAAAAGTCTAACAGCAAACAAATCAAAAGAACGATCGTATTGAGCGAACTTGGCTTGGAAACAAAAGTTAGCCACTACGATCATACAATTCTTCCGCCAAACTGGTTGAGATTATTCACCCCGGTTCACTTTTCTTCAAGGACATGCGATAGACAACAGGCAACAAACTATATCTGTTAAAAATACTATACTTTTCCATTTGCATAAAATACAATCTAGTATGATTACAGATTGTTCATTATACGTTCAACGGATTAATACATCAGGCTTCTTCAGTCAGTCTGTCATGTGATATGTGGATTGCAGATTTGTGTCTTGCAGTTTTTCTAAGCAACGCCATATCACCATTATTCCAAACGTAGGAGTTGTTTTTTCGTGGTGCAGTCAGGTATGCGTTCATTTAAATAAAAAGTTCCGCGTTATTTAGATCATGTATAAATTGTAAGCAATAATATGGGGAAAACAGACGGCCTTATTGACCACGATGCATAGAACCCTTATTTCTACACAAAAGATGTTGCAAACCGTTAACATATAATTTGGGTCAAGTATTCTGATTAGAACATGAAGCTTTGACTAATTGTGATGAGATTTGGTTTTGAAGCATGATCTTTATGATCCACACTAGCATTATCTTTCAGTGTCTTTAAATTGGTGGGCTACTTGAGAACACGGTGAAAACACTGTAACATCGCAACAGTTCGGTTTATCGGCTCGGAATCTCTTGAAAGCCACTAAATCAGATTTCTGTAACAAAGCCACCTCTGTTGTGAGTGTTGCTGTTACGCCAGGCGAAACAATAAAATGAATACACACTACCATCTTGGTTGACTCCATTAAGCAGCCTCTTTGTACAACCTCCGGAGGCAACGGCGCCGCGCTGCATCAGACGGGTCTGCAAGTCTGCATCCAGCTCAGCCTTTGGATACAGTAGTTTTCGCTGTATCACTGGAGTTTACTTGACATGATTGTTTTAATTGGCCGATCATGCAGTTTGAGAGCACCACTATGTCAAACCGTAAGTAAACCGAATTATCATTGAGTGTTGGTTGTGGGCTCTGTAAGAGAGGTTAAACGGTCTGACGTGCTTATCTTTGCTGTGCAAGTGACTGATTGGGTAACAGCCAGTGAGTCGTTTCAAGAATATTATGCTTAACAGAATAGCTTTGTTTCAATTTCTATGTGATTCGCAAATAATAAATTGTAACAGTTAGCGAACGTACAGAAATAAAACCTCTATTTTGCATTTCAAGTTGAACATCGCTCACATTTGATCGCAGCCCTTGCATTCCTATAGACGTTCCAGCAGGCCTGTTTCGAAAAGAGGCCCTAGACTCGAGTTTTGTTCTTGTTAGCGCTCGTCAGTAGTACACATCTTTCCCACCGGCGGAACTAGAACTCCGGCCACGCTTTCATGAGATAACCATGTTGACCACTGCGCCACTGATCTCAAATTATGCACGACGGATTATCGTATGTGCACGCTCAACCACTTTCGCTTGTCAGTGATGATCAGTTGGAGTTAACGGACAGTAACTGTGTCTTCTCCCGAAACGATCGGGCAACCTGATCTTTACTCACAATCGAAAGTTGTTGGGTGTTCACATGGGATAACTCGGTCGTGCTTAGTGCAAGGTCAGTGGCATATTAGTCAACAGATTTGCCTCATCAAAGCGTGTGCGGAGTTCTACTTCCGGTTCTGGCAAGGATATGCACTAATGACGAGCTCTAACAAGAGCGAAACTCGAGTCTGGTACTTCTTTTCGATCGGGGCCGACTGGAAAGTCTATGGCAATGCAACAGCTGCGATCAATTGTGGGTGATGTTCAACTTATGTAAAAACCAAAATCTCTGGCTAATAATCAGTAATTTATACTTTGTAGTTGACCACCTACTGTGCACTTATGACATTTACAAAATCCCGGACTAGTGGCGCGCGTTTGAATTTTTGACTCCACTTTTGAAAATGTCATCTTATTTGACGGTTTTTTTGGTCTCTCAGGTAATCTGCAGCAGACAGCACATCACATCATCCACTACGAACACAATCGTTATAACCTCACCAGTGAGCACTGAAAAGTGGAGGGCTTTCAAGTGTGTTATATAACCGTTACATGTATTGCAGCTGAGAGAGCCGAATAGGACACCGCAAGATATTTGGTTACAAAACAGGGATTCTGCGCATAGCGTTGTGAACGAAAGCCCTGCAAAACTGTCTACTAAAAGATCCATATGTCCCATTATGGTATGTCAATATGGTGGTGAATGTATGTTTGATGGCAGAGATAATTTGAGACCATCCATTGAATTTGGTTTTGGAGAGTTGCAGCAACAAACGGTGTAGGCAACCTAACTTTCGTACAGTGAACACTGATCCACTGCGTTTCCAGAACACATGTTAGTCGGTTAGTTCAATCTTTTCCTGTCCACTCTATTGCAGTGAAATTTTCCAATAAACACCTAGGTTAGAGTAAGAGTTAGTGGAAACTGAGACATATTGAAAACTGACGTATCATTCAACTCGTAGTCAAAGTGATGATTGTGTTCGGGTCAAACTTACTTTATGCGGTTTTGACGATACACTGTGGGTATTACCATTATTTCAAAGTATCTATTGGTTAATAAATCACTCGATCACAGGTTTATTGGTTCTAGTCTGATTGGGCTTGTTCACATATTTCCTACTGTAATCAGTAAAATACTACGGCGCCTGAAATCGGAAGTCCAGGATGAAGTACATTTTTAAAAGTGTCGTAGTAACTGCCGAAAATGGTGAATGAAACAGTTTTTCTTGCTATCCTAAATCATTTCCTGATTTGAACATGTGGTTTCAAAACGTTCCAGTTAGTTTTTCATTGGTACGCTCAAGAAAATTGACACAACTGGTTTTGGGATTGCATATCTATATCATACTTCCACATTGTACGACTTAGTTGTGTACGGAAAAGAAGTTCACAAGTTGTTTAATACTATTTGGACCCTCAATACAACCAAACCTTGGTAATATTAACATCTTTCGGTCTCAACTGAATGGTGTTGTTATATAAGGTGGCATTTTCAAAAATGGAATCACAAAATTGAACGACTACCACTTATCGCAAATTTTAAAAATTTCACAATAGGTTGCCAGTTAAAAAGTGTAGGTTTCGTTTTTGTGTATTCTGTAAATGCCACAATTTATTGTGTGTAAACCATGTGGAAAATGAGGCAAACCTATTCTTGTAAGCTCAGTATTCTTGGCTGTTACTCAATCGGCTATTCTTACAGCATGAACAGATCAACTAGCTGCTGGTCATGTTTCAGCCAAGACAGATGCATCAAAACGCTGATGAACTGATTAGGATTTTGACACAAAATAACACAAAAGATCATCATAAGAGAAGGTTGCTTGTAGGTATTCTTTCAGTTTACATGTCTTCACAGTAACATTTCTAGAAAAAAGGTATTATTACAGAAATCTCACTTAATCTGCGGTTACCGTTTTGCCCTCTCCGACAGATCTGTTGGAATCAGCGGAATACTGAGGCACTTCTAAAAAGATTGCGTAAATGATTTGTTTAGGAAACAAAATATGGCTGTAAACAGTCAATGAACATGAAACCAACTTCACATTTGTAACGGATAGGAATATCGGTTACACATGTACATTTGAATTTCACTTTGTGCAATTAAACTGAGCACATGTGTAATTACAAGTTTTTCATTCAGATAAAACATCCTGTAGACCATTTTTAAATAGAAGCACTTTACTTGACGTGCGGCTTAACTATGGTGCCAATACTTGGTCCAATGGGAAACAATGCATCAACCATTGTGCATACGACGGCAACCACGGTGGCTAGTTGACTCGTTGGTAATATTTGCACCAGTAAAACTCTAAATGCTGATGAGTATTGGGAACTTCAGCATAGATATGCAAGCTTAAATGGGATGGGATCAACGAGGGACAGTCCTGCAGTCCACAATACGATAGTTGTATCGAAAGACAAATCTTGCCAAACGCCAAATCTAACTTACTGTATGGATTGGAAAGTTGGTCTTGTTTAAGAAGGATAACGAACATTTGTGGTAAATTGGCATAGTGAAGTAGCGGTTGAACAATAAGTTTTGTGGGATCGTTCAGCGGAAACGATTAATCTTGGATCGTCTGCGTTAGTTTGTCTACCGTTCCTCCCTGCATTCAACACTGTTTGGAACTGCCTTGGCGATCGATTCTTCCGGTCCGTTTGAGTAGAGTTTGGAACAGACAAGTCCAACATCATTCGGACTGGGAGAACGCAGTCGAAACAGTGAGAACATGGCCCACGAATACGTGAATGAAGTGAGAAGAAAATTTCATCTTTAAGTTATGGAATGTTGATGTGCCCTGTTCATCGCTATGTGCATTGTGAGCTGACAGAATCGTGTATCGCCCCCATAACTACGTGTTTACTAATGTTATACATGCATTTCGGGAACCCAGTTCAACGCAGCGATACATCCAGGCAACCTTCTTGAGTTTCCTGAATTCCTTACAGAACGGTCCTCCAAATGATTATTTTGCAGCCATAAAATATAAATGTATTTACTGACAAAAACCAACACGAATTACACACCGTATTATTCGCAATGGTGTTCTAAAGTAAACAGTCAGGATTACTACGTTCATCATTTTCAAATTTTCAACATCGATTCGTACGATCCGTTATAGGTCACTTCACGAAGGCGTTTAAGTTTAACAGCGATAAAAGAAACGCAATCTCTCTTCATACTGAGGAAAATACTACGGTTTTCGTTATCTTTGACAGGGGAACTGTCCGGTTATTTTCGACAGATTGCTCCGATAACGTAAACTCCATCGATGAAGTGTAAAATATGCATAATTTGTTATCGCAGTACTCTGAAGGCTGTCTTGATGACAGTGTATGAAAAATACACAAAATGTGTCACACCTCGATTCTGTACTGTGCACATGCATTCAGATATTTGATGAGAATACGGATATGTACTATTCCAATAGGTGTGTTATTGTCTATGTTGACTACATACTTTCAAACCGTTCTCAGGTATACTGGTTACATATTTCTGAATTGTGCATTCTACATTCTGTCGCTACCGTCATCTCACTGTTGTCAAGCATTTACAAATCTGTCATTAGATCAATTAGCTTTGACGCAATGAATGTTACTTCTTCTATCTAAGAGGTGGAAAATTACACTGGGAATTTGTGGCAAAATAAAAATTTGATCAGATAAGAAAACAGCTTTTGTCTCAGAATGATCATAAAAATTACGTGCTCTTTGAAGAGAAAACAACAACATCCCAAGATTCACCATCGGCATTTATGCATAGGCAGACTGAAGCTTGTTACTAATCTGTGTACTTTGAGCCAATTCTGGAATTCATTACCCCATTCGGAATGAATGATCGATATACGGATACTTTTATATTTGTACTATGAACATATTCTGCCAGATTGCGAATTTCAAGATTAACTACGGATTCACCTATTTTGGTGGCTTATTTTTGGTTATGATCATAGTGGATTGCAAAAAGAGTGTTAATTTGCCAAAGTCCAGATTTTTAATACGTGCGAACTATCGGTGAATAACTTCAGACAGTTAATGGTGACAGGAAGAATGCAATAGAAATAATTCTTAATAGGAGTAAACCTATAGACTAGAAGGCCACGGCAGTTCAAAGTTCCCACCGGTTTTCGTGATAACACTCGTAGAGTTTTAAAAGATCATACTGAAACACATTCTGCAAAGATCCCAGACAATTTTGCATTCTGTGGCCGTTTGCACTCCATATTCGACAGTGTGGATCTCAAATCTAGCTCTTACAAATGTTGGGAAATTAAATGTATGAGAAGGTGTACATGAGAAGACTAGGTGTAACCTAGTTTGTATATTGTTGAGAACAGTAGCGTTGTTCGTAGCTTGGGTTTACGTACCCGGTTGTTCGCAAGTCTGGCATTTAGGCTACAAACGTTGTCATTTAAGGATGTGACATCATCAGTGTGTATAGTTTTGACCATACAGAGTTTAGCTGACGCTGAACTATCTAAACTCTTCATGTACAAAATGTACATCGAAGTTTCAAAATAGATTGGTTCGTTTGTTACCAGGTTGTACAATTAAGCTAACGTTCTGGCAGTTTTTGTGTTATCACTTGCTGTGGATGTTCACACTTCAAGACGTTTTCCTAGGCAAACAGTGCAAGTTGGCTTAGATTGACTACTTTTATTTTGTGGGTATTTTACTTACATTTGTCTAGCTACTCAGTAGCTTAAAAAATAATGACGATGATAGCAAATCATATTAAAAATGCATTAGGAAAGTTCAGAGATCACGTAATTTAGGCTTGTTCAGTTCATCTTAACGAAAAGTCGCTGACCACTTGTCAGCAAGTTAGAAGTATTAACAAAGATTACAGGGTATTAAGGACACAGTAAATTATTTGTCCTAGTTTTGGCTACTTCCGTAAATATTCTCGCTCTTCCGAGCAGTATGTTAAACTGTAGAATATATGTAAGGTAGGCATTTTGTCGAACATTAAGCAATGGTCAAAATACAACCTAACGATACTTATCGTAATCATAACTGGTATGTTCAGTACAATGTGTTGATAAATAAAACTCTACTTAGTAAGACATAAACTGTGATTTATGCACAAATTTCTTATATAAACGGAACGCTAAATTTTCTTCCTTGCACTGACGAATACGGCTTCGTCGATGTTGGCGCCATGTTACCGATTCAGAATCAAACGTTATTACCGATACGTTTTCTCGGTAATGTTGGATGAGGCTTTACAAAACTGAAGATCGATCTACATTTCAAAAATGAGGCAAAAAGGTTAATAATTGGCTTCTTTAAATGGACCCAGGCAAACCATTGGAAACTAACCCTCAACATTAGTATGATTTATAAAATGGTATCACTTATAAAAAGCCTGTTCTATGTTCAGCTTTAGAAGTTCCCCTGTTTTCAGTATTTGTCTACTACCGATTGGTAGTGCATAGTCTGTCACTTCCCGCTGT
>LUCH01008018.1:0-16825 GCA_013368495.1 Paragonimus heterotremus | reverse complement strand
CTGTTGAGTTGAGCGGCGGCCCGAGCCACAGTACCTTTTGATCAGGCTCATGGCTGTGATGATGAATGGCATGTGGTCAGTTGACATTTTATTGAGAATGGCTTGCGTATACCTGCCACTATTTGTACGGCAAAAAATGCCCTAATGCAGGGCAATTGAAACGAGCCACACTGTGTTTCTCCAAGCCTCATCAGAATCCAGGGTGTCGTAACAAGTCCACAGACCCATGGGAGGCTTGTACAATCAGTTTGCCAACCCACAGTAACGCGAATGACGTGCGAAATGACTGCACAGCCTCACACCTGAGTGGTTCGGACGTTTTGCTTTGACGTTCAGAGCGAGTGTACCCGAAACGCACTCACTAGAGGTGACCGCCACTCGAAAGTCCGGCTAATCGTTCTGAATGTCTCTATATACGCAGGCCCAAGGACAGCATCAGCCAGTAAGAATACATACTCCAGGGTGCAAAGCGGAGTAAAAGTCACGACTAACGCCAACAACAAAAGCACCAGGTTAGTCTCATGTCAACTACATAACTGTCCTGTCGTTCTTCGAACTTTAGCTCAACGGATTATAACCTCTATGTATTTCTTTGCTCTTTGTCGTTTTTAACCACCTAGATGAACAAATGGCAGTCAGATATCAAACTGAAGCCGCAAACAAGCGTGGTCGAACTGACGCTTCACTAATGTTGTATCTACGAACCACTGCAACCAGATGCGCAAACTACTAAATTGACAAAAGTAGGTATTCCAGGCGTGTGTGGATAAAAAGATGCGGCAAATAATTCGACCTTGGATATCAAAAACTGTACGTTACAGCTTTATGAAACGATCTGTGAACACACATTGTTCATCCTTAACGGTAACCATAAAGGCGGCATTTCACAGTAGCTTTCTGACATTCTGGCAGATGACAGCATATTACTAACCTCACAAACGGTTACCACCAAAACCCACAACAGCTGTTTCTAAGGTTGAATTAAACCCAGACCCATACTACGATAAGAATAAGACGGCTAATGGCAAAAATTCATTTTCGTTAATAATGAAAAGTCTAGTAATAAAAAATGGTCTGAGAAGTGGAGAGGAAAAAAGCTCCGCGGTGTTGTGCTTCTTGTCGACGTACGTCTGAACGATCGCGAAACTTCAAGCCAATTGAAGTTGAAGAGGTAATATCGACTAAATATGAAGAGCCTCAACCACAATATGTTCTCCTAAACTGTTTAAACTGCACATCTTGAATTACAACAGATTCGGAGAGTACACAATAAACATCTACATTACGTGTATTTCTGTTTTGACAAACCACTTGCAAGCAGGTGTTCCCACATATCGAAACAACCACACAGACCAGCAGTGACAAGTTTGTTTGTGAACAGTATGAAAGCTGTTACGCACACGTAACAAATCAGGTCATATAGTCCACTTCAAAAACAATACACCCCCAAATTTTACAAACCTATAATGAAGCCTGATTAACAAACTTCGTGCACCTCAACACCAACACAATGAGGTGACTGTGCTAGTCTGCGACTCGAACTCTAGGGTACGTAGGCAAGTTTCTCACAACTACTGAGAATGAACACTAATAACTTAAGCGAAAACATGTACAATCACTACACAATCAAATCCAAGTTGTATACAGGAGTGAGTGAATGAGAACATGCTCACGACACAAGAACTAGATCTTCATCAAATGGCTACGAAGCCGGAACTCCTTACAAAACTGTCGTTACCTCAAAACATTGACTATCCTGTACATATACTGAGAACGTTGAAAGCAACCAGTTACAGCAATGTTTCTCCACAGGATTTTACTACGGACGGTCTCGCTTGCCTCAGCAGTTTCTGAGGATATTGTTGACATGGTTAGTTTGATTCGCGCAAATTCAACAATAACATTTGGCCGTACATGTTACATTCCCATCTTCTTCCGCAACCCCGTTTTTGGGAGAATCATTACATCAGAGTTTCGCTCTCGTCAGAGTGTGTCAACAGTGTCTACCCTTACCACGGCCGAGACAACTCCAACGCATTTATGAAACAACCATGTTGACGGCTGCGCCACATAAGAGACGAGACCAAATTATCGTATGCATAGACCCAGCCACATTTGTTTGCAACTAATGTTCACAGTGCCCAATCACCTCGAGAGAAAACACAGTAACTGCCCCGTTAACTCCATGACTGAAATTCCTATTCATATCGAACTTACAGAAATCAATTCGTTGGGCGACACTGTGGCTACAAGTGAGTAGTAAGGCGTTTTGGTTTGTATGAATAGGCAAAGACGAGAGCGAAGCCTGAGTACAACGCTTATTTTTGGAAGGGGCTAACTTAAAAACTTATGGGAATGCAACAGCACTTACTATTCATGGGTGACGTCCGACTAAGATCATCAAAGAATCTTAATTAGACGTTACTCTACTAAGACAAAACCACCAGGCTGCATTACAAGCGCCACTTAAGGGGAGAAATAGACATAAATACGGAAGCAGTTGTTCAAAGAACAGAATTCAACGAAGCCAAAGTTACCCGACCAGACAAGGGCCATATTGGCGCGTTTTGGAAGGCTTCTAGCCACTGATGTAGATGGCTACATCGGGCTCAGCATAGTGACATGGAAAATAACCGATTTGAAGAACTTCAGCCGACACGTCACCTAGCTAAACATTTTGACATTAATCAACACTGGAATGCATCCTTCTTGACCTCGAGTAAAATGTGAACGTGGTCTACATCCCAAAAAACATGGATAGTTCGAGAGTTTCTCACATTCTCATAATACTGTGTAATAAGAATACCGTCCTTGCATTCAAGCGGCTAAACAAACTGGTACCAAAATTCCATTCGTAAGTACATGAGTAGGGAAGTAGGCTCACGATTTTGCGATAGACGAAAAATAGACAGACTGAACTAGTTAAGTCCGATAAAACATTCCAGAACCACAGACGGTACGCGCAAGACCACGCTGGTGGAATGCCGTCCGTATGTGGACTGGATGGCCAGAGGGTCCACAAGAGAAAACGGAGGTAATCAGTTTCCCTATCAGAACTACTTGGCGATACGGGAAGTACGCGAGTTTGTTGCAGTGCACGTCGTGAAGTTCGGTTGACACCACAAGAGTTTCGGAAGAGTCGCAAGTTTCATTTTCAGCTATTTTTCCTAGACTGTGGTGAGGAGTTGTCGACAGAACGTCATGTAGAAAAGCGGCGAAACGGCCGATTATTAAACGCCCTGAGTGTCATTCTTGGTGGATGAAATCACACGAAGCGCCCAAACGCGTTCACATAATGGCAAGGCCGAAACAGTTTATAACAGCAAGAAACCGTCAGTGTAATGTTACTTTACTTGTACACTGAGTTGCCAGTGTATGCAACGTGCGTTAAGATAACTCAATCGTGTAATTGTGACAATATCGGTTGTTTACAACATAGGGTCAGTTAATCTGTTGCCGCTTAAGGAAAGCTCGAACCGTGCGACTATCCTTCGCCGGTGGATGAGTTGTACACACAAGTGATAATAAGCCCGCATTTAGGTACTGGGGCGTTTGCCGAACCTGAGGCATTTAGGTTTCAAACACTTCATCACCAAACGAAGTGACGACAACGCGTAAACGTTTGGGCGTGACGTTCCATCAGGTTCGCTCAAACAATGTCAACCAGTTTGGTAATGAAACGTTTGCAACCTAAATGCCAAGCTCAGCGAACACCTCAATACCTAGACCCTCAACCCGAGCTACGAACAACACCATTATTCTCAACTATCATTACTCCGCACGTTGGATAACAAAGCAGAGTACAGCGAGTTCATTTGTCCAAGGGAAGCCAACGAAAAACTGACGTTTCAACTACCACAAACTCACAACAGCGTCAACGGTTAATTGGATGGTTGGTTGATATGACTACACGGGTACTAATAGTGACTAGTCATGAACCACGAACCAAATTTACTGAATTGGGGTTTTTGTGAAGCATCGGACGAAGGAACCACAACGTTTGTACCTTAACATTGTCACATGCTAAGCGAACTCCAGTATTCATTCTATATTTGACAACCCGTTACGGTATACAATGTTTAGTGGCACGATTAGTCATGATTAGACCGCGTTCCTCGCAAACACTCTTGATGTTCTAAGTTAGTTATTAACTGTCGAAATCACTTTACTCTAAAAGTTAGTAAGAGTAGTGAAAACCGGTGTCATACTGAACGTTTTTGAGGCGAATGCCACAACTTATTCAGACACCTCGTGGACGTTATGCGCACATTTATTTTCGAGCGTTTGTTGTCCAGCAGATCCACATCTGACTCCAAATGAAGGCTGTACGCATTAATAGGAACAAGGTTACATCCAAACATAGTGGCATGTCGAATCGACAGTGAACCGAGAATTGCACATACCATAACGATTTGTAACTAAAGTAATATTACCCCGTTTTCTCACGATTTCAGTAGTACGGATTACCGTGCATCAGGTGGTCAACAGCACATCAACAAACTGACGATATGACCGTCCGGAGTAAGCCATCGGGTTGACAGCTTTATCACATCTTGTAAAGTAGGAGCGACAAACTAAACAGGTTCATCCGAAGTGATACTCTAAACCTCAGTTTCACCTAGTTCGAACATAAAGTTCAATGTACCATACAGCGCAGCGTTCGCGATTAACTCGCTGATCAGGGAGCGCTGCTATTATAGGATATGATCTATCAAATGATCGCAAAAAAAGCTTGCTGCTCACTGACAACGAAAGAAATTCCGTAGAACTGCTCTTTTACAATGAGCCCTCGACAAACTGAAGCATTTCCCAACCAATGGGCATATGACGATGAAGCGTTCCGGGTTGTTTAGAAAACAAGACTGTAAATCCAAAACAAACAAGAAAACGACTGAGTCACTAGCAACATCCACATTTTATGATTAATAAACTTGCAGTCACCTATTCAGCATTACATTGGCTTTCCATCAACCAGCTGTGCCCTTCCCTTCATTATTCAAGAGAAGAAAATGTCGTTTTCACTTATAAATATAGCTTGCAACTGTGTACAGTCATGCGATCGATCGACCATCAAATAGGCCACACAGATCGGTGAACAGCACTCGCGGCATAATTATTACTGCCGACTGATTACCTGTTGTTGTTGGTCTTGTCGAGGCGCATGAGTGTTTGAGCGCCATGCCCCACTGAACAAGTCCAGCGCAAGTTGCAAGAAGAACGCCGATGAAGACGGTCACCACATAATTGCAGCTGCCCGGACTACTTAGTGCAAGGTTGTTCATACCCGGGCAGGACCATCCGAGATAATCTGGCTAGGATCAGTGGCCGGGTCAGCAAAATCGGATGACAGTTGTATGAGACATGAATGATTGCTGTAGATTGAGAAGTCAAAACGTTGGCTCTATAAACAAAAAGCTATTAGTTCACGCGGCAGCCATCAATGAAGCATTCAACAACGCGCTGTGTTAAACGGCACCTAAGAAACAAAACCTATCAACAAATTACAACAGTGCTCCACAGTCAACGCATTCCAAAGAGAGAACTTTTAATAAATCCGATGCAGAGTAGATACGCTACATATCTCAAAGTTAGGGCGAACTGCGCAACTGTTAGCAACCACTTTCAAAGAGTTTCATTCAAACATTATTGGCTTCGTGACGGAGTAACTACATGAGCTGAACCGCATGTTAAAGCGGAGCTTGCTAACGTCATAGGAACACCCAAATATACAGGAAAACGCTCATTGCAAAGCAGGCCATTTGTAGCAACGCATACAATACTATGGTAACAAGTGGCACACAGTCACCGTGAGTTGATAACACTTTGGCGAAGGTAAAAACATGACATACAAAATACAACAGGAGCAATGACGTGTATGGAGGAATACAGTCGAGCACAGCGGAGCTAAAATGCATACATTACTGTAGACGTTTGCTTAGTCCACGGACAACATTTCGGATCCAACTGGTGAACAGTAGAACATCAAGCAGCAGACGGTCTACAGACGCACGCTTCTGAGGCCACTGGGATTTGCACTTCAGACACACACGGCTAAAGCAGAAAGTAGCCAAAAGAGGAATGATACGTATCGTGGCTCAAGAGATGGTAATATCTTGGCTTAATTCGAGGGCATAAAACACATACAAACAGAAAGCAACCACCTGAACGGCACATGAAAACAGTATTAACGACACAACATAACCTACCATCACTGGAGAAAAAACTGAGTTCAGTATGATAACTACGGAAGGTACATTCCAACATACAACACTCAGCTGAGCAAAGCTTGTAGTCATTGTTCCGCTCTTAGAAAGGCACAGCACTGTGAACGACTGTTATCCGGAGGATATTCCACAAAGCTACAGGTACTTAAAAAATTTCGCAATACCTCGTGATGTCAATTTTTCGGATCAAGTCACAATAAAGTTGGTGTCCGTGAGGTTTTAGAAAATTAATAAACAACAATGACAGTGACAAGTCAATACGGTTACTTCATTGGACGGATCATTGGCGAGAGCTAATACTCAACTAATGAATTTCAACCTATCGTTTCCGTAAGCCCCTCGGAGATAAATGAAAACAGGATTTACGCTACCTTATCCTTGTAGCTCCATAACAAATCTGGCTATTCTTATAAGACTCGATGGATTCAAACATAACCTGGATGAGAGTTACATCAGGTCCACACGTTAGCCAATTCAACACATGAAAACCGTGAAGATGGTACTCGATTCTCGTGACAAAAGACGTCGGGGTAGCGTTGTTGAGAGTTTACGCTCTGCCACTCACGTAGAGTGATCGATGATAAAAATGCACGTGCTGACATAATGAGAGTTCTGCTGACTATTGAGAACTAAATCGTTCACGTCAATCGATGAAAATATACCTCGAACAGAGGCTGATCGTATCCAACTGATATTCCCGTCAAGTACAAACCTATCAAAAACGATGTCAGTGCCTCTTTACCACAGGCATCCAGAGTGAAATCCTTACTACAGGTATTTACGTTCTAATTGAAAATCCCCAAAGAAATAATGAAAACAGTTCAGCAAACAACTGTTTTTGACAAGTTCTCGCATACGACCGGTGTGATTATGCAAAATGAAATAACTGAAAATTCGAGAGTACAACAAAAACAGAGCTAAGCACATTACATGGATCCCTACCAGCATACAGCCAGAGAATTTCAACAGAAGCATATAAGAGACAAATATAAGCTTTAGCAAATGCCGTCTACATGGCGCTGCCGTCCGAAGGAACGCAGCAGTTGGGCTGACGAAACGAAAAATAACTGACGCAATCAACTGTACCTATTTTATCGCAAGTCTTGTCGTGATAGTCCACTCAGAGTCGACGAAACCACCCATTCTTAAAGATGCACCAATAAACCCTGACCTTTCCATCTAACTACAACTGTGATCCAACGTAAACGGATCGCATTAGCAGGCGTTTGTCGGAAAATGATGCGTCACCACGGTCCTGTGACACCGCTGCTGGGCAACTCATCTGGTTTGGTTCACATGGCTAACTGGCCGATACACAGACAGGGAGGAGGCTTTCATAATGCCTGCTCAGCACTGGTCAGTCTATGGTCGAGTGGATCACTACCGACTGCGTCACTCGAGTCTGCGTTCGAATACTGTTTATTTACACTCGGAGATCATTATGACAAGCGACAGACATTCAGCCCCAGCAACAACCGATTCACCTGCCCACCTCGATTAACATGAGTCGCATGAAGTTCACCTTGGCCGTGATCATCAGCACAACCAAACCATGTTTGGTTCTTACCAAGTCGTTCTAATCCATTTTATTCTTGACCATTCATTCCTTGGTTGTGACTTAATTCTACATAAACATGCAGGTCAAGGATGGGAAATTGGCATTAACCACCCTGATTGCTGAAATTCCGTTTACGTACACCTCCTTTCAGAAGCCTTAGAGTTAGAGCTCAATTCACACAAATCTTGCATGTCATTGAAAACTGCCTTTCATAGGAAAAGTTGAAGCGGCAACATCATAACAGACATGAGCCTGATCAAAAGGTACTGTGGCTCGGGCCGCCGCTCAACTCAACAGTGACGTGGAATACCTTAGAAAACGTTACTAAGAAGATTGTACATTATTAAAAGATTAAGCGAAAGAACCAAGTGATATGGATACAGGTACGCCATTGACTGCGACATACCACCATCTCGGATAGCGTCTCTAACCAGCGGTCTGAGTGATCACGAGGACCCCATCCAGGCAGGCGACACCTACCCACTTTGCTCAATGGAACAGTCAAGGTCTTCATACTTCGTGACCACGTTGTTGCTTGACTACCACGTGGTTTTACCTAATTGCTGGTGATATCAGTATATAATGCCCAGTACGGTAAACGATCAGATGGCATACGGAGTACGTAACTCAACCATCTCAAGCTGTGCAACGTAATTAGTTGACCAATTGATCTCGCATCCCGAGCATTCCGGAATACGCGCCGGCGAACGGCCACATTGCTCACGCAATCAGTCCACTTGATATGGGCCAATTGGCGGAGACAACGATGGTCAAACACAGCAAGTTTGTTGATATCTTCTTTGTGAACAGGCCACGTTTCCGAACCATAAAGTAAAATGGAGCGCACACAGGCATTATATACTTTACCTTTAAGCGACATCCGGACGTTTGTTCGACGCCACAGATGACGCAGTCTGGCAAAGGCAACTCGTGTCTTTGTTATCCTCATCAGCAATATTACAAGCTGACGAGATAGTGCTACCCAAGTATGTGAAACTGTTCACAGTCTCAAGCGGAATACCTGCAATGAAGAAAGTAGGAGTGGAAACGCCCCAGTCTTGAAGCAGCACTTTGAAGGTGCAAAGCGCACTCTTTACAAACCATCCCGGTCACTCATCTTGTTTAACATGGTCTGCATGTCTTCGGCAGAGGGGCTAAGTTGAAGATGCATAGGATGTTACCAACCGCGCAGCACATCGAAATCTAAAGCGACCTACTTCTACCAGCCGTTCTCATTTGGAACGAGGCAATTGCTGGTCCATCTCTACACTACGGGTTCACACAGACGGCGCCCACAGGCCGGTACTTACACATCCATCGGTTGTTGTGTGCTAGTGTCACGTGAGGCACATCCATTCTACAGTGTGAGTCTAAACTTAAATCAAAAGATGTGCACCTACAAGGCGATCCTATGGTTTTGCTGCAGTCACTTGAGACTTCTCTAATAACTCTTTGAGAGTAAACGGGTCGAGTAACTTCTTACTAATGACGCTGATTAGCCCTGAAGATTGAGCACCTAGGGACATACTACAATGGTTATAAAGTGGACGACCTCATAAATGTCACGGAGCGCACACTGACGGAAAGTACAGTAAACACAAAAACTGCGACACCATGTATGACAATCCGTGACGAAAACACGGCGTAAGTCATCTAGGTGGAGCTCACTAGATTTCATCATCGAAGTCGACTAGATTTTCCCATCAAACCTAAACGTCTCGCAGTGATAATATATTCAATGCACCAGTAATCCTCGGTTATCTGGTATTAGAGGCAGCAAACCCAGGGCAGGAACCCTTTATGAACTAATTGACACACGATCACTGCTACTAAGTTGGTTTGAGGCGCAGGTCTTCTGTAGACGACAGTGTAAGAGGACCTGAGCAAATATCGGAGCCAAAAAACGTTACCACCGTTATTGTCAGCAGCAACGCACCAGTGGTTACTTCGAGGATCGCAAGAATGAGTGAACGATGACCTACCAGTCTTGGACTCTGCCGATAACGAGGTAACCAAGATTATCTAGGGAGAATGGCACCCGGTCACCGCTGGATGATTCATAGCTGAAACAATTCAATAAGTCAAGATACACAGCAGTCTGTGCTACAGCACACACGGCTGGTGGTCAAAGTGAAATGACGGTATGTACACCCGTAACGCAAATGAGGGATAAAACAATTTATAACTTACATACTTACCACGGACGTTACATCCGATTTCCTGCTATCTGATAAGGACGATTGTAAGGTTGCTGGTAAGGTCCTCCTGGGGGACCATGATTTGGGGCCATCATGTTCATTATGCCGTCATATCCAGGCATCGGGACGGGATTCCCGCGCATCCCAGTGTTATAATTGCGCATACCCATTCCATCATGCGCAGGTGGATAAGGCCAGCCTGCAAAAGTAATACTCATCCGTTGAAGTAACTTACCCCAAGAATTTTGTGGCATGTGCATATGCATTGGTGGTTGCATCGGAGGCATATGCCGGGATTGTGGCTGAGGTAATTTTGGAACAGCAGAACGAATCGTCACTTCGCAACCATCTATAACTTGTTTTTTCCCCAGAAGACTTGCGGCCGCCTCGGCGTCTTCAAACGTGACAAATGCAAACGAGCGGAAAGGTTTTGGCACAAAAACATCGAGCACCTATTGTACCTATAAATAAGGACGTGAAACATACCTTGCCGAATTGAGAAAAGTATCTTTCCAATACTTCGGAAGTCACTGTGTCAGATATTCCGCCGACATGCACTTTGCGACTGACTTCCTGCTTATCTCCCTCCAGCTACAAAAGTAATTGGTGAAGAGCAACCTACCTTTGACATTGGAACACGAACGTCGCACCAGCGACCGTCAATGTAATGCCTCTCAGCAAGACAAAGTGGTTGTGACTCGTAATCACTGAATCTTATGAATCCGTAACCTTTGCTTTGTTCAGTGCCTGGATGCCTCTTGACCTAGGAAGATAAAAAAGAAATGACAGATATACCTGGACCAGGACCAGTTCACCGTATCTCGAAAAATAGTCTCTCAGAGTCGACTCATCCGTTTTCCACGCAAGATTAAGAACAATAAGATCAGTACATTTTCTCCCCTCAACTTTCTTTGACTTGGCGGACAGCGAGTCCTGGTCTTCTTCTCCCTTCCTCTTTTTGTCAGCTGCACGAATAGGACAAAGTGTAACAACTCACTTTTAGGAAATGCACAATAATATACGTGTTTCCACCCATCTTCTGGCGCATACAAGCGACCTTCGTTTAAACGAACCCCACGATAGCAACCGGAATCAGGTGCAAGGTATTTAAGACCAGTCGCCTTCGGAAAAACCCCGTTGAGTGTCGTCAGCAGAACAGTGCCATCAGATTCAATCGGAACTTCGATAGGGCTCTCATCCTCATCTTCACTAACACGGATATAGTGGACACCATTCATGTGCTCTCCCATTATCGAAAATGAATGTGAAACGTCCTTGAAAACTCAGTGACAGCCATGCTACAAAATAAATGTTTAAACAAATGTGCAGTACGTGGATAAATGGACTCAAGACGAACTCAGTAGACAAAAATGTGTGAGAATTTCGATGAAATGAACCGGGTACGTCTCAGTGGCTGGTTGGAAAGAGACGACATTGGCGCGTGGTCCGAATTTTTTCAAGCATGGTATGGTTTTTCTAAATTTCGGGGGCAAAACGAGTTTGGAGAGCTGAATCCATATTCAACTCCCAGTGAATCCGGTACTTTCTGCGTTCACTCAACTAGTGATACATTTTCCCACTGGTTGTCGAAAGATAACGTTCGGCACCGTGGAGGAGCGCTCGTCGTGTTTAAAATGTAGAAGGAGCATCGGGAAACGAACTCAGGCGTTATAATGAGACGTCTGTGACGGGTGGTTGCCTTGCACTTACACTTCAGTAACCGCCTAACCGTACAAGTGCCCTAAGGAAAGCCGTTCGGGGCGGTTGAAATTTTGTTTAGTGTTGCCCGTTAGATGTCGGACTTAGACATCCTCTGGAGCTGCTATCTAAAATTGAGGCAAACTGAGACGAACCTGCACCTCGTCGCTTCAAAAACTATGTAGCGCAGCTGTAGAGACCATTGCAGACGCCGACTTGTCAGTGCCCCAGCTGTTCCTATACCAGTATTCGCTGATGTGTTTGCGGATATACCGGATTATGTAGTTTCGAGTGTCCCAGAGAATCTAGTTGCACGGGTCCCATACCATACGGTTGTGAGATCCTTGTATGACCCGGCTGCACTGGGTAAAAAGAAAACCGGAGGTAAACACCGACTGGAGAGTAAATAAAAGATTATCGCCTCCACTACCCGGCAGGAAGCCGCAAAGGTTAGTCATGCCTCAAGTGGCCATGCGGAAACCCCACGCAGACACACGGAAGAACAAAGCTTGGCCCACATCAGGGAAGGCAAACCCACCACGTGATCAGTGTATGATAATGTTCAACCTTTCTGATGCTACACATCCAAACGTCTCAATCCAAGCTGGATCAAGGTATTGCCGCCTCTCCTTCCTTGTTAATTGATATGTTGACCAGTGGTGGGTGATTTTAATATCCTCTGGACATCGTCTAAAATTGGTTGCGACCGCCGCGTTCCAATGGACCTTCCAGTGGGTTCTTTTCGAAGTGAACATTTAAGAGATGTCAGACACGTCAGGGCACATCACGTTGAAGATCTCTTGTCGACACGGTGTGGTATCAAGTGGAATCTAGGGGAGATTATGTCAGACACCCCCAAAACAAGCTCACATCGTGCAGATATATGCTAATGCTAGAAAATTGCTTGGTGCTACACGCCGGTTTTTTGCCAATGTTTCTAGGAAGGCTTATGTTTACTCTTCTCGTCCCGTGTTAACTCGAAACTGGAGTACGGTTAAGCTACTGTCTTCTCCTATATACAAAATTAAGTATCTCAACTTGAAAGAGTACAGAGGGCAGCTACACGTATGAATACTAGGAGGAGGGGCCTTCTGTTTAACTGGCGGCTACATATACCCCCGGAGTTACAGGCGACTCCGCGTTGACTTTTGTGTTATGGGCCGCATTTTGCGAGGTGACGGGGGCAAGGAATTCGGAGCAGATTTTCCCCTCAGGAATGGGCACAAATCCCGGGACCATTCTCTCACATTTCTCAAGCAGCGACCGGGACGACTTCACCTTGTATTTCGTCTGTTTCTATGGGCTGTCAGCAGTTGAAGTCTGTACAAGACGGTATGCGGTGCTGTCAGCGCCAGAAGTCGTACCACCTCAAGTGCACTGGCGTCAGCGAAGACCAATACACGCGACTGGCCGCCTCGTCCCACTTTCTTATCTGCATAAGTTGTAGGCTGTACGATAGCAAAAGCGCAACTTCTTACTGATTGGTCGCACGCACGTCATGAAACCCGATTTAGTGCAGAAAACCTGTGACTGCGAATGCCGTGCTCTTTGGAACGCCTCATTTCCTTCTATTTTTCCCATGGGGTGGAACAGACGAGTTCCCAAAGACTTAATCCCAATTGGAGTTGGAGCTTCCGTCTCTGAATCAGTATATGGGGCTTGCGTTTGCTGATGCTGCAATCACCAAATGGCAGTTGCCCCCCCCCAAATGCACGCGAAGAAGGCCACAATAAAAATGAAAGCTAGGGCCCTCAGATAAAACTGATTTGCTTAATGGAGCCGCTTTATCTGAACCACCTAAGCCAGTTCCGGTAACCTCCCTCTTCCCGGATGCCACAAACCCTATGTTGTTTTCAGCAGACTACGCACTGATTCAACCGAAATACCACTTGGCATATTGGTAACCTTACATGTCAGGTTCAGCCCCGAGACAGTTATTAGAGAAACAGCGGCTTCGAAGTCTGCAATCGCCAACCCAAGTGTATGTCTCTCGATCGCTCTTCTCAAGAGGGGGAAAGGCATGACTTGCAACCCAAAACCAAGACAGGTTACGGCTGATCGCAAGCAACAATTGGACGGTGAATTCGTAGTTTCTGCTCCCGCAGTGTCCACTCAGGTGCCTGTGACTTTTGTACAAGGCAGGAATGCCATTTCTGTGGACGAAGGTCCAACGACAGACCCTGCGAACAACCACGAGTGCTGGCGGCTGCAGAGCCGCTTGGGACCTATTGTTTTTACTTGCTCCAAAGTATACCAAACAGCAAGGCATAAAATTCTTACACCTGAGACATCCGAACGGAAGAAACGTGTTTGGGCCAGTTTTCATGAGTCAAAAGTCACTTTGTCGACCCGTTCCATTAAGCGTTTCTATTAATGGACTCACATCCTCAAAAGTTGCTTCATTTAAAGCATGACGCTCAACAAGTGAAGAGACCGCATTTTCATCATGAAAACTTCCAGCCACCATCTCAAAAAGTGACGTTATCCCTTAAGCATGGTCGCTCGCAGCCTCACAGAGAGTGACCAGCACTTCAAGCTGGTTATCGGCCAGCCAGTCTTACTAGCAGTCTATGCAATATAATGGAGCGTCTATTAAAGAGTGCCACCCTCAAGCACTTCTCATCAAACAAATTTTCATCCATTCAATATGTCTTCCGCATTACCTGTCGTGCACAACAGATATGCCCATGTTTATGGGTAGCCGGATGGAGGCAAAAGATGATTGCCCGATCTCAGGTGCTATCTCCCCTGATTTCATCAAAGCTTTCGACCATGTCCAATATGATCGCCTCAGACATAAACTGGAAGGTTATAGTATCCTAGAGTGGGTAGCATCCGTCATGGATGATGAAACTTTGGGAACTAAAGTCGGGTCATTCTTTTTTGTCTCCCCCGGTTTCTGCGGAGACTGCTCAAGGATAAGCGTTCACTCCTTTGTTTCCTGACAAGACCAATGACCTACCAGAGAGTATTTCCAGGAACGGCCTCTTACTATCTAAAACTCTGAAATTCCAGTGACTCTACTGCACTACAGATTGAAGCTGGTGTGGTTAAGCGCCGGTCGAACGGCCACATATGTCGTGCAGTGAGGACTCCGGCAGTGTGCTTGTGATTCATAGCGTGGTGAGCGCAACAAGCCACAAGAATCGATTTGGTGAAAGTTCTACACCCCTGGATACGGTCTAACTTATTTTTCGCGCATCACCACAATATGGCGGCGAGAAACGGAGTTGCCGCCCAGACGATGGTTGAACGCTTGTCCCTCCGCGTAGAGAAGACAGTGTTTCGAGAGCTTCACGGGGTCCATATAAGACCACGACTCGAATATACCAGTCAGGTGGTGCACACCCGCTTGAAAGAGTACATACTGGCTGGTGGGTGTGTCCATCGCGCAGCTAACAAACTAGCCACGGGCATTATAAGTGTTGCGCACCAACCTCGACTCAAAATCCTAAATCTATGCCCACTTCAATTTTAACGACTTCGCAGTGATTCAATTCTCACACACTTCTTTTTAGGGTAGGTCTATTGAATCAACCTCTTTTTGTAGCGAATTAGAGCAGCCAACGAGGACATGCGAGGAGGCTTTACAAGCTCCGTCTTCGGACATTTCTTAGGCAACAGTTTTGTTGTAGAGTCCTGAAGCAGTGGAACCATCTTTCTTCTGAGGCCGTCAGCCTTATTTCTGTAAGTTATTTCACAGCAGTGCACATTCTTGCTTGCTTAAAACAAACCAGTAATCTTACTACTGTCTGCAAAAACAGCGCTACACCCTATTTGCCTAGCAGATTTCCAAACCAGCAGACACTAAACAGGACAAACCGACTGGATCCGGATGCATCGATCCCCTTACCTCGAGCTCATATACCAATCACAGAACCGCTGCAACCGAACCGGTGAATGAGTTCGCTAGCCCTCGGCGTGCAGTGTTTTCCGTCATCCGCTGGAACCATCGGCGGCACAACCCCTAGTTACTCATCTAGGCGATCCCTCACCCTGAGTGTGAATTAACAGGATTAACAAATTGCCCGGCACAAAAGTGTTCCAAATTGAACGACTGTAAAGTAGTTCATGACCGGCCACCAGTGAACGGCAAACGAGCCCGAGCATAGGTGAAAGTGAGAGCTCGCCAAACAACACCAGGAAAAAAAAGTTTCTGTAGATGAGCAACGGTGGGTAAAATAATGAAGAAAACAGACATTTCACGTAAAGTTGCATTACGAAGTTCATCATGACTGCTTACGGCGCATATCAAATACTAATGAGGAAACTTTTTCCATCGGATTTCTGCAAACAAACCGAACACGCATTGACAAATTCATCAGTTTAAAAAATACCAAACACGAGAGGACGAATGCGCCAAACGAGCCTGAAAAAGTCCAATAACAAGCGTATCACCAACAGTGTTCAAAAGTGTGAGTTTGGATCATTTTTGGTTGGTTAAATACACAAGCGAATTGACGAGGGGAATCATCAGTCCCCGCCTCATGGATGACAATAGTAGGAAACTCGTAGAACGCCCGAACGAATCTCCCTTGCAAAGAGACCTTGAAAAATTCACCAGGGGACGGTTGATCGGTAACTCTCGGTGAGTGTTGCGAAATGTAGACAATCCACTGGGGTTGAGACCAGGGACTCACATAGGTGAATAGGAGGGCCAGTGCAACACGTGTTTATTCGATGGACTTCTGAAGTTGGGTACCCGGGAATTCGGGTTGCCGGGATCTTTGAGGTGAGCACTTAATGTCTGTGTAAGTTACGGGAAGCAACTGCCGGGTGCACCTTCTACTGCATAGGTTATCCTGTATATGGTGCTCTGGAGCACGGCGTCTGTTTCGTAGTCGCTGGTCGCATCAACAATTTGATGGTGGGTGAACCGCATGGCATCACCTCTCGAATGCCATCCATGAGCCTGCGACTCGGTCGAAGTGAGTGTGCCAAATTTATAAATGGTTATGGCTCAACGATGCGTCACACTGATGATACAAGGGACCAGTTCCATGATCACCTGTCCGCCACAATCCGGTCGGTGCCAGTGACTGATAGACTGTTTGTTCTGGGCAACTTTACCGCTCGAGTCGGGCTCGACTGGGTAACCTGGTCGGAAATCCTCGGACACTAAGGTACCGGTTCAGTCAATGAGAATG
>LUCH01008017.1:9901-24841 GCA_013368495.1 Paragonimus heterotremus | reverse complement strand
ACAGTATGTTCACATACTTGGTCGGTATACCCCTGCGTTTAATTGACTCTAAAAGTGTAGATCGATCCACTGAATCGAACCCAGCTTTATGGTCGAGAAATACAGCAATTGTTGACTTGCGACGTGCAAGACGTTGCTCCAGAATTCCAGAAAGGGAAGAAAGTTTGATCAATACAACCCCATCCAGGCTGAAACCCTGTCAGTTCTTCTCCAATGTTTGTCTCCCGAGCTGCAGTGACTTGACGAAGTATAGTTGATGTCAGAACAATAGTAATTACTAGGATCTAACTAATTCCCCCATGATTCTCGTAATATACTTTTTTTAAATATAGGAACTACTATCGAGTGACCCTAGCATAGTGGGATAGTCTCCGTCGTCCAGACAAGTTGAAACATCTGAGTCAAGACCTCAACCAACGCCTCCTCACATTCTTTGAAAAGTGCCGGCACCGGATCATCTGTATCAGCAGATTTATTATGTTTGAAAACCGAAAGGCAACTGCGAACCTCAATTTCAGTGTGTTCCAAATCTATCGATCAGGGTGCTACGTCACAAGTTTGTAGCGACAACACAACGGAAGCAGAACGACACCTAAACTGACCCAAAAAGTGTTCTGCTCATCGATCCAACCTTCTGGACTTCTTAGAAATGAGTATGCCATCTCTCTCGCTGATAGTTTCACTGAGAGACGGTCGCCCGGGACTAGTATCACGGGTGAGCTTGGAGAGCCTGTCGGTGTTCCCTGAAGTTAAGGCGATCCCGACTTCCCTAACTTTCTGCATTAGCCAAGCTGCACGATCAGTAATCTGGGCACGCTTTAACTTCTTAATGATACCCCACCTAAACTTGTTATATGAACTGCCAGGAGAAATGTTCCGTCTGATGTCTAACAACTTCAGCTATCCCCCCGAAATCCCTTGTTTGTTCAACCCTCGAACCCCGCTGCCGTATGTTACAGTGCTCGCTTCATAAATGACTATGACGACCTTCAGAGTGAGAACCGCTAAACTTGCTTTCTAAGCTGGTTTGATACTTAGGTTTTAATGACGGCATAGTCAATTACTCAACAACCAGCCGTTGATATCGTTGGGGTCACTGTCCAAATAAAGTAAGAATGAAACGACAATGGACCAACGCATGATCCGAACCAAAGTAAGCGCACCAATAAGAACCACAATAAATGAAGCCCCGCCACCTATAAATAACACCCATGTGATCTATCTGGAATCAGGCCTGATTCAGAGAAAGACATCAAGTATAACAGCTACGCGCAAGATGCCTAAAATTCGTGAGGGCTAAAAATAGCCTACGCTTAACACACAGCTTCAACAGTCGCCAGTCGTTATTCGAGCGGTGTGATGCTACCGCAAACCTGATACCTAAACGAGATTAGGCCTCATCAAGGCGGCCGATCTGGGCGTTCATATCTCAGGTCAGAATAGCTATTTTAGAACCATGTGTCAACCGAAGGAAAAAACAAGGATTAGCGCAAAAGGCGTCCTTGATACCGAGGTAACTAGTTGGCTGGACCATATGCATGCACAATGAAAAGATTTCTGAAAGTCTCGCATCTACAACTGGTCTTCACACAACCTGCCAAACGGACAGCACAAGGTATAGTGTTAACAGGAATCCAATCTATCATTGTGGCTGCGGCCATCGAGTTACTCGAAGTGTATAACCAGTATCGAGTAGACGGTGTGAATACTGTTAGTCCCATACGTTGACTACTGTCCTGGATTCCAGTCTCCGAAATGTAGCAGACATCGATACTCAACGAGTCTAACGTTTGCGTGAGAACGGCCTGTTGACCAATCTGTTTTAGAGTGCGAACGTTGGAAGCATCTATATTAATTCGCCCTTTAGGTCTAAGTAAGGGGCGAGGGAGGCTTGGCGCTTGAAGCGTAATTCATCAGTGATCACGATCAAACATTAAGCCATGGAGATACTCTTTGATGCTAGTACCTTCTCCAACCCCCTTTGTTCTATTTGGAACACAGCAGCGCTGCGAGTGTGAAAAAAGTTCTGCTGTATGTCCATAGGACCCTGCGTCGCTACTCAAGCGGTCAATAGTGTGACATACAACCCTATGAGCGCAAATGGTTTTTGTTTGACTGTTCCCCTTTGGCCTGGCTGACAAGGTTGCGCCTGGAAGGACCGAAGTCCTAGTAAGCATAGCCCTCCAGATCGATGTAGTGCACAAGCTTGGCCACCACGTCCAGATTTCAGAATAGGTCACGGTAGCACAGTAGGTCGGATTAACAGTATAGGTCGCGTTACAACAATTCCAATTATTCGTATTTCGAGGTTTCAGCGTTGCCCAATTTGTGTAGTGATGTGCTGTTGGAGCTTGATGTTTTCCGCCGGCATTACGAATTGAAAATCCTGTTTGAAGATAACAACAAATAGATTTCATTATGCAGTCTTGTCAACGTGCGTATCGAGAAACCACCTCGTTACGCCCACCTCTCGTCAAACTGAACTCTGAACACTGTAAAACGATGAAAACAGTCCGTTTCGAACTAATGTTTTGTAGAGCTAGGTATCAAAAATCCCTAAAAGAGTGCACCGTTAAGTAACTGTTGAGCCCAAGTCATAGTTACAAGTAACGAACGACACAAACATAGAACATTTGTCGAATACAATCAAACTGTGAACCGCTTCAGGCTTTTGGATGCGCATCCACTTCCGAACGATGAGGAAATGGTTGTGAAGGTCTCGCGCTGTTGGTTTTAGCACTACAGACCTACAGAGTACTTAGCGGCAAGTACCAATCGAAGATAGAGCCTTCACTGTACCAGAAACGCACGTTAATCCCCTTATAGTTTGTCGTATTCCATTCGGTGTGACTGAAGATGTATCACGTTTTCAAAGAGTCAACGGTCACATCATCAGAGCGGAAGTTCACCCAGCTATCTTTGCTAACTTAAGTAATACAAGCTTACAATGAAGAGGAAGAACAACACGGAACAACCTTTCACGATTTTATGAGGCTGCTAATAAATACGTATTAACAATCGAGGAGTATAATAGCGCAATCACTATTAAGTAAGCCAAGCTTTTGGGGTATGGGATTTCTTGTAAGCCGATAAAATCCAGAATCTGAGGCTTCAACCCTTGTGGGATTTGTTAATTCACATAGTGTTCCCAATGGATGTCCTCTCAAGAAGGACGTATCATAGTAATACAGAGTTTTAAAAAACGAACTTGCCCGGTGTGCGATGAATACGGTTGACTCGGAGGTAACATTTGTAGCAGAAATGAACTGTTCAAATCTTGCCATAACTGCCACAACATAAAATGGAAGACCGGCTGCCTTCTCATACAGAACATTATCGTTCCGTGAGTGACATCACTTAACAGTGGAAAAAGAAGCAATCTTCGAGAACAGTAGGAAACAGTGTCACGATTAACAAGGCATACACGCCCAAGTAGTCACGGGTCAAAGATTAGTCCCTTTTATGTAAGACATAAAACACTCCGGGAAAATAAGAAACGAGGGTAAGTGAGCCGAAACCTCTTGTATCAATTTCGATTTAATCGACCGCTTCGGTAGGGACAACAAGGTTGCTCATGTAATATCCCATGAGTATACTTGATTTCCTGTCATCCTGTAGTTGTTAAATTTGTTCGCTTTGTGCGCTCCACACACCTATCATTCTTAGTAAACGACGGTGAAAAAGAACATATCCAGTCCTACAGTTTACACCGAGTTCAAGCCAAAGTTCCGTAAAATGTCAATCCGAAACATCACCAAAGCGTGTCCCTTCGAACGATTAAATGCTGATGACAAAAGCTCTCAACTGTCGGTTTCTAGAAGCAAATAATTACGGTAATTGGTGAGCACATACGGTTCCAGTTCGTGTTTGCTTGCGACGATACGAAAGAGTCAACCAAACTCACCGTTTCCGTCAGCTGTTCACTGTGTTTGACATGACACCTTAAACTCATTCAAATCACAGACTACCTTTTGTGTTCGATGAAATAAAGTAATTATTACACGATGACCGGTTAGTGACCAGAAGAACGACGGCATACAGTCCTCAATCGAACGGACAAGTAGAACGTTCGGACGATATTTCCGTGAACCGTTACTTCGAGACTAATCAAGAACCGGTGTATGTGGCAGCCTGAATGAACAAACAGGCGCCGAGTTGGTTTGAGATTATACGTGAAAAAGATGGTTCACTTTACATTAGTTAATCATGCCGACTTGACAAGTGGGCTGAACATTTTGAGGAAAGATTCAGCTGGCCTCAACCAGACCATGTGGACGACGGGACCCGG
The DNA here is from genome assembly GCA_013368495.1 of Paragonimus heterotremus. Lineage (NCBI taxonomy): Eukaryota > Metazoa > Platyhelminthes > Trematoda > Plagiorchiida > Troglotrematidae > Paragonimus > Paragonimus heterotremus. The sequence continues at coordinate 20,553 of LUCH01008017.1, read as the reverse complement.
ATGGCCAGTTATTGCGTTCCAGACGGCTCTCCGTCGGAAACAAAAGTGGTCCTGGGGCTCAAGTTATTGTAGCGTAATAAGGCTCCTGGTTCATACCTCCTCCATCTTTATCTTTTTAAGGATAGCGGAGGCAGTTTGTCATCAGAACTGACGAAACTCCTTTGGACGATTTGAGAGTCTAAAGAGGTACCTCGTGATTGATGCCCATCAACAGTAATTCCCACTTCCAAAAAGGGAGCCCGAAGTCTAAATGACAACCACAGAGGCATCAGTCTAGTGTCTGTTGCGTCCAAATTGCTCAATGGTCCCATTTTACGTCGCATCACTAAGCCCAGAGAAAGTCAGATACGGAAACAGACAGGATTCCTATCCGGTCGAGGATGCGTTAACCACATTTCTACCTAGCGACAGATCATGATACATCGGCACTGTTATAGGCAGTCGACGGTCGTGGTCTTTTTGGACCTGAAGGCTGATTTCGATTCAGTTGCTCGTAACGTTCTCTGGAATTGTCTTCTTTGCAAAGAAGTACCAGGGAAACATGTGAATCTGTTGAGGTCATTGTATGCCCACTTTGCAAACAGTGAGAGTTTATGGACAACTACCTTAGGTGTCCATCACTTCCAGTGGTGTTCGTCAGGAGTGTTCGGTCTCCACTCTTCCGTTCAATCTTATCGTGGACGACATTCTAAAAAATGCACTCGAAGAATCAAATGAGCATGATGTTGGGCTTTTTCCTGGCGCTAGGTCGACCGATCGGGATTATGCAGACGACATTGTCTTACTTAGCACTTAATTGTAGAAAACACGTGGACCATGCTGAAAAACGTACAGGCTGGTTTGTATGGAATGCGCTTCGTACTTTCAAAATGCAGTGTTGCTTCAAGATTGGGAAATTCCCACTCCTACTTTCTTCATTGCAGGTAATCAACTTGAGACAGTGTTATCCAAGTATATGAAACCGTTCACAATCTCGTCAGCGTGTAATACTGTTGATGAGATATCAGCGATGATAGCAGAGGCACTAGTTGTTTTTGCCAACCTGAATCATCCTTGGCAGCGAAAAGACGTTCGGTTGTCGCTGAAAGGATAGGTATATAATACTTGTGTACGTTCTGTCCTGTTGTATCGTTCGGAAACGTGACCTGTTCGCAAGGAAGATATCCAAAGGCTTAATGTGTCTAACCATAGTTGTCTCTGCCAATTGGCCCACATTTAACGGACTGGTCGTATAAGCAATATGGCCACTCACCGACGCGTATTCCGGAACGTTCGGGATGCGCGACCAATCGGTCCAGTAATCACGTTACACATTCTGCGATGGTTGGGTCACGTACTCCGTGTGTCATCTGATCGTTTACCATACTGAGCATTATATACTGAGACCACCAACAGTTGGGTAAAACTATGTGGTGACCAAGCAGCAACGTGGTCAGGAAACATGAAGACCCTGATTGCTCTCCTGAACAAAGTGGGGTAGGTGTCGCCTACCTGGCTGTGATCTTCGTGACCACTCAAATTGGTGGTTAGAGATGGCGGTGTATCTCAGTCAATGGCGTACTCTCATCCATTTCATTTCTAGTTCTTCCGCTTACTCTTTTTTAAAATCACTTTTCAACCTTCTTAGTAGCGTTTCCTTCTAGGATATTCCACGTCATTGTTAAGGTGGGCGGCGGCCCGAACCACACTACCTTCAGTTCTGGTTTCCGGCTGTTATGACGCTGATGATGATGTTCAGTCTAGCCAGAGAAGAGGCTGGAACATTCCAAAGCATGCATATCCAAAGTCACCCACACGTGATACAATAAGGTAATCATAACCAGACTGACCTGATTAAAGTGAGGTTACCTTCGCTCGAGTAACTTGCCAAAAGAACACAGATTGTTACATTCGCCTTAACTGACCTGACTGGCCTCCTGAACCTTACGATGGTCAAATTATAGGTTATGGCAATGATTAGAGGACTTCAGTTGTCCTAGTGAATTAGATAACCACGAGCACGACTATTCAGCTAATAACCCGGTAGAGACCCCCGGCTGGTAAATCATACCAAATAAATTTAACTGCTCCCCTCGCTGTCACCAAACCAAAGCGCATTCACTAATTAGTCAGAGGCTGATGTGTTGCAGATATGCACGCGCATTCATTTAGAGTAAAGAAAATGTTTTACGTTGGAGAACGTATCCACGCTTGTTCACTTTCTGAGACTGACAAATTCGCATTGATGCGGGCGGTGGTTCGATTAGCGAAGACTATACATGACTTAGATTGATCAGTAAAACAAGTTACCTCACTCAGTTGTTAACTAAATGCAGGTAAAGTGCATAGTATATGTGAGCCACACCACTAAATTTATGCGTCTTGTACAACACGCTTCAGTTTTAAAGTTCACCCAAACTATCTGATTCACACACTCTGGATTGACCGCTGAATGCCGGGCAGCACAAAACGATGTCTGCAATCCGACAATGTTGATCACCGCTATTTACAAAACAATCGGCAGGTTTGGCGTGAGATTAATACTAGCAAACCGTAGTAACTAACAAGGCTCAGAACAATTAGTGCCCATATTTTGTACCACAAATCAGCTACTGCTGACCGAACTATTGAACTACACATGTAAGTCTACCTACGACGCTGTGTACAGCGGGTTAGTCGACTCAGTTTAGGCTAAAAGACGGCTTATGCAATAACGGATTATGCTGCACAAAACGCCGGTTGTAGGCGGGCTAAGATAACTGCCAAGACACCAAGATACTTAGACCGGAAAAACATACGGATTTACGACCAAAATCTTCGCGTCAAAATCTTTCAGAGAAAATTGCCAGGTATCTGATGATAGCCTAAGATAAGAAATACCTTGCTGGAATAAGAAACCAATCTTACTCCAACCTCTAACCAGTAGGGTCGGGAAACCGTAATTCGTAAGACTTCTAATTATTGGTCTGCCTGACACGAACGACCGTGTCTGTGTGATTTTTACACGGACCAATTTGGCTCAATAATACATGGAGAAGCGCAAACCGTCACATCGCGTCATGATTCATGTCCTTCGACGATAGCCAAGGAAATGAATGTATGGTCAGAAATTTAGCACACTAGGGAAACACTCGCCAAATGGAATGAGCAAGATTTAACGTTTGAGGATAATAATCCACCTGAATTGTTCTGTCAATGTAGATGGCAAGAGCACTCACAAGGAACGTGGAGCAACTCCGTCTGTCTCAAGATCTCAGGCAATCCCAAATTTATGATGATACAAGTAAGTTGTGTTCATTCATCTGTCATTCGTACAGAACGATGCGCGGTCGAGGCCCACCGGGTACACAAATCTAAGAGGTGTTAATATCCAGGAAACCCGTTTGAGTCCGGCGAATTCCGATTGATGCGTATATGCTACTGATGCGGTCAAAAACTGCACAAGTGTTTCGTTAAAAATATCACATCCAAAGATTTAAGTGTTCAGTTGATAATATGTACACCAAAATGGTTAGACAAGTGAGACTAGTTACACGTTATCATTAAATGAACAACTAAAAACTTTTATCCAAAACGGAAGAATTGCTTTTCACTTTCTCCATTGACTTTTAGATGTAAATTTCTTATACACCACTGGCAAAAAGGGTTACGTACTAGTGTACACAACGTCGCATTACTATAATTTTACTTATTGCAGACTGCAGTCATTCGGACACGCATTTTTATTGACATACTTTGAGATAGTGTGTAATTATTCTAAAAACTGGCCAAATTTTTAATTTGAGTTAACTGTCATGCAGGCCTGAGGTGCATTTGGATTGAAAACGTTTTCTGGCTCGTTGTTCTAAACTTTTAATCTTCTTCGTTGAGACATACATTAGTGTTTAATAGCCGAATCGCAAAACAAAGCTTGTTAACAGAATGGCCAGTCGTTTTCCAATTTTTGATTTGTGATTGCAAGGTCTGAAAATCTAGGTATCAAGAAAACAGGCAGGGAGAGCTGAGGCTGTGTAAGACCGTCTGGCATTTGTCGCTGATAGTAAGGTTAGAGGGAGAAAGAGAGATAGGCGAAGCAATAAGGGGCGAATGAGGCAGCAACACTAACAGCTACAGTAACAATCTTCATTTTCTTACTGATATCCATTCGAAAAGGTGCAGGTTAAAATCAGATGGTCCATGGGAGAATGCACAAGGTGTTGAAGACATCCATTTATGGGTCACTTGCGGTACTTTGAACACTTAGGAATGAACTACCTTTTCATACGTTACATTGCTCTCAACAAACTCTAAGGGGTAAACAGGAGTTAAGCATGGTCATTGTAAATATAATCCGTGTTTTGAAGGTAATCACATCGGAATTCGACCAAAGTATGAATAATTAAAGAGGAAAACAGTGTGTAACCTGAACACAACGAATAAGTGGGTATAAAAATTATAATAAATAGACACTCAGATCTATGGATGGGCTAAACTGATCAGTTCAACCATGTAACTTCGGCCACCATCGTCGCAGAGAGTGATAGTGACCACAACCTCATGGGTAAAGCACCTACTTACAATCAGTTATAACGAGCCACAAGATCCCACAAACACACAATCCGCTCCAACCTACCTTAATAGTTAGTTCGGTTATTTACATTAAACAAACCACACCTAGGATCTGGTTATTAGTATCACCACTACGGCCTTGTAAAAAAATTTGTAAGCAACTGACGTTGCCATCCAGCAAGTATCACGCATAAATTTAAAATTATTATGATATGGTACGAGGCCTAGACCTCAATAATTGGTAAGTATTTGAGTCGAGATGTCCACATTTAGATGCTGCATAATTAACATGTCATTAACACACGTGGAATTTGAATCCCTCTTAGCTTTGACTAAATTTTGGGTCGTTTCCCTGCGAGTCAATTAGTGGACGACCGCTCAATCTGTCATGGTGATCACCATAGTAGGCAGTGTTGTAGACTCACAACTGAGGCCAGATAAATATGAGCATAAGTGGCATGCCAGTTTCAACCCCACAACCTATTTTTGTATTTAAAAACAGCACAGGTCTCAGCTTGATAAAACTGGGTGAACAAAAGTTAGAAGATTTGCAATGACACATAACAACTCAGTTTTGCATGGGCGAAGGGAATGGACAAAACGTTATGGATCAGAACAAATAAGCTCTGCAGTATTATACTGGGCTATTTTGAGACACATTAAAATGCATATACCAACAACACCAGAGCATGCATAACCATCCCAACTCACACTATCATTTTGCGCGCCTTCGCGCAAAAACCCAGAGCACAATTGCTAAAGGTCACCATTGTTTTAACCAGTGACAGTGTCAAACCTTACTAGTTTCGCCGTAATTGACACCGAGTGAATTGTGAAGGGTTATATATTTTCAGCAGTTTTCGTATATCGACTAAAGTCCGTAATCTCGACTGTAGTGTCAACAATTCATGGTTATATTTCATAACCCAATTTTGTATATACCGTTTCGTTACCTTTATCTGTATACTTATTTCAAACGATCACCATCATTTGTGTGGAGTTTTGCGCAGGTTAAGAAATTGTACGGTGGAAAAATTTAGTTCCGCGAATCGGCTGATCTGTCAACGCTCAGCGTTCATCTCCCCACTCCTCGTGTCGAGATATCTGTATTGGAAAGCCGCGTGCAGCTCCGGACCCATTGATCCTCACAGTAATTCGTGTACCTGTAGTAAATCTCACCACGCACCCCTGTAACTTCGGTAAAACATATCAAGGCGTTTTACACTTCCTTCATGCATCTTCCCTCTTATTTCACTCGCAAACCTAGTGGCTGTTCTTCGTTCACCTTCCAGCCTTCGAATCTTCCCTTCATGCAGGAATGGGCTGCTACTCTCTCGCACTCCGTGATTGGTCTAACGTATGTGGCAGACAAACTGGTCAAGATTCTGGGTGCAAGCCTTCCAAAGGTCTATGTGATTGCCTCCTGCACGTCACAAACTGATATACACCTCTTGTTTATATTGTTCATCGTTTCGAGTTAGGCGGGGACAACCTTTGAATCGCGTTCTTTTTGCTTGTATTAACAGCTGCTCACGCTTGTGGTAAACACCCACCTCAATCGCCTCCCCAACGTTTGAGAGTCCAGTTGCAGGGCCCATTTGGAAGCCGACGCCACTAGGTAGCCAAGATTAATCTGTTGAACACCCCGAACTCCTGCTAGTTTTATGACACGCCACACCATGTGGTCACCAGCATATGCTAAATTTGATGATTCAATGGTTCTTGAGATATTATTGACAAAAACTGAAACCACAGTGGGCTCAGGACTAGGCCCTGAAAAACCCCGCTGGACACTTTCCGCCATGATAAAAAGGTCTCATGCACTCTAGCCTAGTAAGTGCGATTACAATGTCCTCCATTCACTCAAAGGTGACGTCGAATGTCCCGAGCCAGCTTGAGGCCCTCCATGAGGAATTTCGTGAAAAGCCTTTCGAAGTCCACTAAAAAGGCGTCTATTGATTACCCACCACCCGAGGCCCCAATCCAACGCCATTTTGCCAGCAGCTGGTCGGTAAGACAGCAGCGGCCTTGACGAAACCATGCCGGCAAAAATGCAGCAACTGGTTTTCCGGCAGACAGGTCCTGAGCCTCGTTTCCGTAAAACGCTGCATGACTTTCCTAGTCACAGAGCTGCGGCTCGTTGGTCATTAGCTGACAGACAGCTTGTGGCTGACATCCTTATGAATAGTCTAAACCGATGTCCGCTTCCAATATGCGGGAACTCGTCCTCGTGACCGTGGTAACCAGCGATAACGCAATAGGAAGTCATGTCCTCTGCTTTCGACTCCGCAGCTTCTGATTCCCCAGCCTCATCTATGTGCTCACGTATGCGTGTTCTTGCTTATGCCCGTCATTTCTTGTGAGAACATAACAACTCGTGATATTGTTAGTGATTGGACTACGTGCCAATCCGCATACATTATGCGTTTGGTAATCGTCAGCCGCCTACATTGGGTAAAAATACTTTCATAGCGTTCGCATCCACATCCGATTGTCCAAAGTAGTCTCCACATTCGGCTGCGGTGTCGGAGACAGGTCCTTAGGTCCCGATCATCCATGGCGGCCTTTGGCAGCCAGGCTAGGAAAGCCGAGCTAGGGGGTAAATGTCTCAACTAATGTCTGCATGTTTCCTCTTATTCTCCTGCACTGACTGATAGCGTCTGAACCACCTTCATCCATCCAGTCAGTCTGTTTCATCTCTCCTCTCGGCGAACGGTGTTAGCCGGGTGATACGCTCCACTGCGAACCTTACTTTTTCGATGCTGATTTGTCTAAAATGGATCGTGAGGACCTTATGATCACTATTTCTCAGCAGTAGGAAGTGGTTCAGACGGCCGATGTTTAACTCCCTTGGCATAAACACCGGTATCAGTGTGGATATTTGGCCGCCGAAACACCCCTTATGTTTACAGGGGTGCCGGTGCAAACGCGAGTCCAATAAAACATTCGGCATTTCTCCTGTGTATATAACCGTGGACCGAACACAGCCCTGTTCCCAGCTGACCTGCGGTGCATCATATCTCCCCATGTCAAGATAGCAGCCGTCATTCGCGCATCTCTGAAGCCCCTCCATCAGTTAGACCGATTGCCAACCAGGGGTCTGCAGAGCAAGTCGGGTTCAAAGTAAGATGTGTACTCACTACACCTCACACAAAATCTAATCTAGTTTGTTATGGACACTGTATACATGGATTATTGTCAAACAGCCTGATTGGCCAATGCAGATATGGCGTACACGATTGTCTGCAATCCACCACCTACTTCCCTTTTCAAAGAATCTTCGGTATTTGGCTTCGAAAACCGAACTCTTTGTCTTCGGTTGAACCGGATTCACCTGCCCCGGAAGTTGTGTACGTTGTTTCCTGCTTCCGTAGGTGCACCCTATTTCCCCTTATCATTCCTTGATTTGTGCGTCCCATCTAAGAACGCTCACCGTCTCGCCTTTCCGCGATCCCTGGGACCCATCTGTCGAGGCCCATACCGAATGGCTGAATCCAAACGGTATTCTCTTCGTCCAGTTCTGATAGTTCATGAGATTCTTTGTTATACACTTGTCTTTCTCTTTCCATTCGTTGTTTCAAACGTTTTATCACGGTATTCCACGTAGTAGTTTGTTGGGCTGGATAATCTTTGAAAGGTGCCATTCAATCTCCCTTTCTTCTTCCAGAGTCGTTGAGCCAGTGTGAAATCTACTTCTGCTGATGGGATGTTTCTGCGCTATAGCAGTGCCAAGTAGGCGTCTTATAGGAATGTCAGGCAGTTCCCCATTATTTTCTCTGCCTCTTCCACAGTTTACTCCGCTTTACTATTAGACTGGCTGTGGTGTGGACTGGGGACTTTGTGCTTGAACTGCCATTTTTTAGCAGATAGTATACTCTGATGGTGTACGTTTGCCCCCATTGCACACACTGAACACCTTGTGGTTGAATTGTCTTTGCCAAACTTGGACCATTGTTGCAGCCAACAGAAATGATTTGCTCCGCCGCACTTTGTGCAGGTTTTTCGCCATGCTGTCTACCGTTCTTTCTGGAAGCTATAGGCTCTTCCGCAGAAGGTGCAGCCTGCTAGGGGATTTCATAGATCTTCGGCCGTGACGTGACTGGCATCTTCTGTAGAGTTAATTGTGAGGGCTGGGGCTTTTCTTTTAGGCGCCTCTTCAGTTCGACACCTATCGATGAATTGTGTAAGCATCAACTGAGGTTCCCTCAGCATCCTGTTCGTCAAATGGCCGCTTTCTATTCCGCTTATTAACCTCTGTCTGATCAGTTTTTCATGCATGCAATTAAAGAAACCGCGGGTTGTGGCCGTAGACGACAGAACTCGGACAAATGGATCTACGGATTCTCCTGGTTCTTGGACGCGGCAATTAAATTTATATCTGGCAAAAGTGTCGTCCGCAAATCTCGAACAACACCATTCTAATTTCTTTATCACGTTTTCCCAATCTCCTGGGACTTCACTTGTCTCATAAGGAAATGTTTTAATGCAACGGACGGTTACAGTTCAGTTCAGTTAACAGGACGTGGCGGCTAGCAGCCTAGTGGTCCAGTTTCTTGCGTTGGTAGACAACAGCTTCCTGCGCTTCGAATGTGAAGATCCTGCATCAGGCTTCATCTGTCTGATACACTGTCAAGCATGTACGTAAAGGAAGAAGAATAAGGGAAGCAGAAAACAACTTATGTGCACGTTCGCTAATAAAGTGGAGACAACCGTACTGAGATGATCACGCATACGTACACACACATTTTGAAAAAACCACTACCGTACACTAGAAGTCCTGAACATATACGTCCGTGTTATATTACCTACGGCACGTGAGTATGTTTAAGTAGTAAATGTGACAGAAGGTGAAACCCAAAACACCAATTGTGGGTCGGAAATACTCTAACATCCGTCCGGGGTCCAGCTTGTGAAATGAAAATGCTAGGTAAGTAAGATCCCTCAAGCTGCCTCATTCCTGCATGCTAACACTATGTACCAAGTCGTGTCTGTTGTACTAAGGAAAATCGGAAAATACATCCGGCCACCCTCTATCCAGGCGCATTTTGAAGGTCGCAATATCGATTTACATGAAACTTGCTCCACACATTCACTATCCGTTGGCTGGAGAAATTTGCTCTTGAGTCTGAACTAACCCTGCTCTTCCTTAGTCAGAGCCTGACCTCTGCCGACGACGTCTTGACCCGATTGTTCAAACAAATTTGTAGTCTTATACCTTTCAGAACTCCGAAGGTCCCAATGACCAAATGGTTTTGCAGAGGCCTTGTATTTGGGTATATTCTGATAAATCAAACACATTCTCAAGCAGCACGCCTGGACCGCTGGTGTTCTCGCATATCTCCTTCAGCAGCCATTCGCGTTAGTATAAGTCACAGGTATTTTTACTCGCCGCTTGCATAGGGTTATCATCATCAATAAGAAACCACAGAAGCATTGCCTGATAAAAAGTAGTCTCTGTAGCGACACTACCTTTGACGTCACCAAATTCCTAAACTGTCTGCCACATGCTAGTTGCCTCGCCTGTACCACCGCGCCGATCCACATTGCCTCGTGAATGTGAATTTACTACAAACCACTAGCATCAAAGTTAGTGTGTTGGCGTAGGTATCACAGTTTTACTCGTAGCTGTATAATGAATCTGCGTCATCTCTACTATTGTAGGCCACACTCACTAGGATAACAACGTTTTAGTTATTACCGTTGAGAACCCCGCTCAACCAGTATGACGCTTGTTTGAATTCAGAAGGTCGACTGGAATTTCCTTTGACATTCGTCCTCCTCTCTGGCGGCTTCCGTGTGGTCGTGCTTGAGGTTATCCCAAGCCCAACTCCCCAGCGACTTTAACTGTCGCATTCTAGTCCACTTATGAAATGTGAGTAAATCAGTGTTTGCGGATTTGCCGTCTTCTTATTACGACTTCGGAATCGCCATTAGATGAGGTTGGGAAATATTAGGGGTACCAGCCAAGGAAATAGCATCAAGACAAGTGTCTTAGTTGGTTGCTACTCACCGACGTAGAAGGATGGAATGACACTTGCGCGTGCTGTGTCTTCCTATATAATCACACCTGACCTTTTCTGCTACCTTGGCGTGGTGGTCAGGCTTGTGTGCTGTTGTGATCCCGA
>LUCH01008014.1:5914-23034 GCA_013368495.1 Paragonimus heterotremus | reverse complement strand
TTCTTCTTGTGTTGGAATATGGTGCTTGAGATATAGAGACTGTGAGAGGCGCACAGCTGTAGTGGTCTTTTGCCAATGTCAGTGCGTTGTGCCCGAACACCAAAGATACAACCCAGAAGCTTCTCACCTGAACAAAGACGACCAAGCTGAGCATTAAAATCGCCCACTAGTATGAACGAGTTAACTAGTGCAGTCTATGATGTTGCTAATGAATGCACTCCTAAATGACTGATCACATCATGCAGAACCGTTTCGATTACCGAATTCTTGCAAAGAATCAGACGCAATGCCTATTCAACTGCGTCTTCCAGTTTATTGTTTCACCAAAAGCTTAACAAGATTCCGGAATCCGGGGGTGTGCAGACACACTGCCAGATAAATCCTGTTATTTGGATGCAAAAACAAATGCTCCCCTTGCTTTCTTTCTTACGGTAGGCGTTCTTCTATCTCGTTCCATTCCTTTTTATCATTTCCTATTCACTTGTGATTTGGCCGAGGATTTCAGTTTGATTCATGCCATTCGAACGTTAATCTTTTCCGTCACTCTGACGGCAATCGTTCGCCACTGACGCACATTAATCAAGATGTCCGTGTCAGACGGATGCAACTGTCAAACCTCGATAGTAATATGGAACAGTTATGCCACTAGATCAAGAATGTCATTAGTTTGCAGCTGTCAAACTTGCTATGTTCGTCACTCTCCGCTATAGTCGTCCACCGTAAATATCTTATACATATATGTTTTTGAAGAGGACAGTAAGCCCTAGCGAGCGCACTACATTCACTTTGCGCATAGCCTGATAGGCCGAAGTTGGCCCGACAACTTTCACATGTTGGTGCTAAGTAGGAACATCCGGCAATGTACTCTCATCTAACAGGTAAATTGCCTATGTGACTGGGTAAGTCGTTTGGATCCAACTAACACGAAAGGTGGAACCGTAGGCGAGTCAACAAGTCAAAAGATCTTTCAAACACGCGAACGAATAAATCAAACCTTAAATGTTATAAATAAGAAGCTGGTGTAGGAATATTAACAGAAGTAAACAGATCAGTGGGAGTGGTTTACTGACTCAGTCCGACATCAAGGACTGACGGACCTCAGCACACCAAAAGTTGGGAGAAACTTTGTTACTGGGGATATCAAAACACTTCATAGGAGAATGGACCAGCGCAAGCCCCAAAAAACCAAGATTTTATTTTAATAAGAATCAGAATGAAGTTAATGTAACACGGATGTTAACCACCTAAAACAAATTGATTTTGTAACATATGAAGCCTTGGTGAATCGACAAAACTGGGAGGTACATCCTTGCAGTGCAAGCAACGGCCGCCAAATTGTTCTTGTAAGACAACGAGATAAGTTGAGTTTAGTGCTAGTTTTGGAAAGTCCCGTTTCCTAGTATTTTTAGTGGTGTTTGCCTGCAGGAAAGTTTTTAGTCCGTCTGCTTGACATGTTGTTCCCATCACCGGTTCGAGTCTAGCTGAAACTGAGATCTTTCAAAAGTGTGTTTCTTCAAAATTTATCTAGTCAGTAGACGAGCCGATTGTCAAGTATGCGTTAATATGCTCGGACACACTGACGTTTGGCAGCTCTCCTGATCGATTCGGCTCATTAGGCTATGTCGTAAAGTGAGTGCAGTGTATGGTCATTCGCATCCTTAGTTTGCACGACAGTGCATTTCGGGTCAAGCCGTTTCACATTTGTCCCAATACCGATTGAATAGCGAGTTAAAAGTCCCCTTATAAAACATCTTAAGTTCTACTGCAGACTGGTTTAAATTCTGAACATTGATGTTATCATATTGAAGGGGTTTTAGTATCAGTTAATGCTGCATATGGGCAAGCGATGATCAAGACAGTGTCTCACATGTGTGATACATAATAAAATTTTGCTTCTACTTCACGGAAGATACATGTTCAATTGCCTAAACTTTAGCCTCCATAAAAACTTAACTGGAAACATCTAAGGGAATTGTAACAAGATGGCTCTATTACTGAGTTCACGATTAACCTAAATCTGAAACCAAATACCTTTGGTTCCCTTGTGAAGAGAGTACTGAGGTCTACCAACTAGACTGGAAGGAGGATTTCCTACTAGATGAACTTATGGTTTCATAGGAGCTGGTTTTCTGATTTTCGTTGTTAACTGTTCAAAAATACTAGCGGTCCTGATTTCTCTGTAACATTCTGGTGTACACTGGACGCATACTAGACTGATCGCTAAACTGAGTTCGTCAGGCCCACTGGACTGTAACGGGGTGTGTATTGGTGGAAAAAAAATTATCGGTCGTTTTCTCCGTAGGGTGTAGTTACTCGTGTGTGCCCTATATCCTTGTTTCTGTTCATCTCTGTGGTAAGTGAGAGTCTAGACGAGACTGTCGAAGGACCTAAGGCTGCCTGAATTGATCTGTTGCTGAATGGTAACCTGACATGTTGAGTTTGTGCACAACAAACCGAGGCAAACATTCAACTATGGTTAAAATGTATTTGAACAGGTCGGTACCATGTACTTCCTTTGAACAACCAGCGGTTGCAAATATTTTCATTTCACCAACAGGTACATCTTTGTCAATTATCTCATTTGTTGGTCACATTAATGGTACCCGCCCGAAACAAAGCCTGAATTTCATACAAGTCAGATCGTAACACGTGTTCTTAACTTACTTGTGGCTCCATCTCTCCTTGGCGCTGATAGCACATGAGAAGTAGCCCTTTTTCGGATATATTGAGCAGTAATTGAATGGTTACAGAAAACTGATCTGGTTCAGCAATTACATTGCTGACGTCGGTTGTCAGTTGCTTTTCACACGAGTTAGTAAGCCGTTGTAAGTTCACTTTTCCTTCTCGTAAGCTGCTTAGTATTTTCTCTCTGGTCAAACATATTGTTAGCCCCGTGGCAGTCTGACCTTTAAAGGGATGCCTCAAATTAGCAGAACAAGTGATCCCCAACTGTACACCGTGATACCAATACTCGGACGGCAACACGAATCCAAATGTAGGTGTCGGTCCGGTTTCTGGAGGAATACTTCCTGCAGCATGACAAATGCTGTCAAAAACTGACTGTCGGTCTATCAGCAACTGACGGTTTTCCATGTGAGGTCTGCATTGGGTGCATCTAGTTGGTCCGTCAAAATTAGGTAGTAGGCTATTGAATTTTGCAGGTCTGAATAAATCGATTAGACGTTGGTTGAGCGATGAGTAGGCTGACATATTCGAATGTGTGACAGCCAGGATGATTTTCAGACCACGCTTGCGAATGACAGATAATAACTGCTCCAATCCTTGTGAACCGTTTATTTGTACATTATCTTCAAAAATGAGCAAAGCGACATGTGTACGATGAGAAGCTGGAGCGTGATTCAATTGATATATGTGCTTAACCACTGATTCCAGGTCTATCGGTAATGCACTGCATCCGGCCACTTCGGTTCTTGGTTTAACGTGCCTAGAGTAGATCATACGCAGAAGTTCCGAGCGAGTAAAGGAATTTTCAAACATAACAGAGTTACTGTCGGCCGTTTTTAATTCACCGAAAATATCATCGCGTATCAGATGGAACCTCGTTTGTGTTGGACCATATGGAAGACCAAGGATGAGTTGACGAATCAAAGTCAAATAGTAGTAGCCGTAAAATTGAATTTCCTGATCCGGATTTCCCTGCAGCGTACAGCGTGCAAGCAATCTGGAGCTGAGCAAAATGGACAAATCCATTTCAACCATTTTACTAGGACAAATCATCACAGTGAAGTGAATGGTTTTGTTAAGACCAAACACTTCCTGACCGATAGTATGGTTGGCCCAACATGTGTACATATAACTCATGCCTCTGTATCTAGGATCATCAGGAACGCGCAACTTAGACCCTTCAACTATCAAGCCTTCTGTTGGTTGATCGATAAACGTCTGCTGAGGCCCACCCCAGCCGCCGAGATGAGCAGGCATTAGGCTAGCAAAGTCAGGTGATAGACTTTTTTTCTCATAACGATCGATGAACGTTTTCACCCATGTGTGGACCAACCTTGGTGAACCAAAACCCCCTGCGCAAATGAATTCGGTTCCAAGAGGTACTGGTTGTCTTTCATAATCTTTGGACAAAGTCTTCACTCTTAGGTTACCATTTGCAGGTTCCAATATACCGTAGGTTTTCTTACATTCAATAGTTTCCCATTTGTTCAATCCACTGTTAATATCAGTAAAACCAAAGCGAACCGCACAAACTGCTGTGAGCTGCCCTTTATAATAATTCGTTCCGATACCTTTAATTCTATAGATCCTTGCAGTTTTTACATTATGTGAACTGGGCAAAATGCTGATATTTGAGGGGATTGTTACATTTTCAACTTTCCCTGATACCTCGTCCTTCATATGATGGTACAATTCAATGATCGGTTTGTAAAGACTTTCGAATGATTTATCAAAGTTACAATGCACGAAGGCATATTCGTTTGATCTGATATAGTCCAACCCGTTTAGAGCGTGTCCTCCGTTCTTGAGCTTCACTTGTCCTTCCATATCTAAAGACATATCACACTGGACAGCTGATTGATCGGGCAATACTTGAAGCCATCGCGGTCCCATGCCCACTGTGACTAAAGAAAGCGAATCGTTCTCGGCTTTACATTCATACCTCCCAGTATCTGTATAGGTCACACGGGGAAATTTAAGGATGAAATAACCGTGTTCTCGAATGAACTGCAACGAAACCGAACCTGATGAAGTGACTTTATTGTTGTGAAAACACTTAATGTGTTTTGTCACCACACCATCAAGACGGCCGTACATTAACACCTCGGACTGCACTTGTTTGGTCGCGTTCCAAACCACACTGAGAGAAATCAACCGGTATTGTGCATTGTAACAAATGGAAGTGTTCGGGGCCTGGCGCTTCGATTGCGAAAACATGAGCCAGTTCGTGACGTTCGTCAGCAGTTCCTGCCTGAGTTGCACTTCCGCCATCGTTCTGTTCCAGCCAGTACCTGCCGTGTGCACGACACTTACAAACAATGCCACGTGCTCCGGGCGAAGCAGACAGATTGCTGTAATATGCTGAGGTTGAGTGCTGTCGGCAGTTGAATTCACCACAGTGCACGGATCAATGTGGAGTGTTACGTTCAGTTTGAATATTAACCAAATTACTGTCCACCCAGGTGGGGCGCCAAGATCAACCTGAAAAGTTAAGTCCATCGGGCCCTCGGGCACACTCGTAGACTGGGAGTTTAACAGAAAATCCCTCTTGTTTGCCAGTGTTGCCTTGCGATTTTGCAGTGCTTTGGTAACGGGTTCCCTGTTCGTTTCAATCGATGTAGGAATGATGGCCGGTGAACGTGGATGTACAACATGGAGTAATTGTGTACGATTAATGATTTGCTTTGGCGTTTTTGGAACTAAGTCGTACGGAACACTAAATTCGTCATAATGGACCTCACATATCAGTTGAACTCCTTGAATTTCTGCCCTTAATGGCACAGAGCCAAGCGTAAACCGTACTGTTCTGTTTATTTTTACCAAATTCCTCGATGGAACTTCTTTCTCTTCAACTCCTATGTCAACCAGTTTTTCTTTCTGACGGCTTCGTATGTATATGAGCCAACTCACAGTTCTGATTGTCTGTAATGTCCCTTTTGGAACCAAGTGAGTACATTCCATTACGTATTTTGATGAGGGTTTCAGGAGTACTGGGTCACTTAACCCACAGTTTGTTTTTAGTGCATGTAAGCTGGCGTCCAACTGGATGCCTAGTTCAAGGACAGATGAATCGGCTATGACCAACAGACGTCGTTGAGCGAACCCCAACGGTTGAGGGCATCCGACACACTGATCCACTTCACATCGATACAAACCTGAATCTCCAAATTCTGCCTTTGATTTCTTCAGAAGGAAGTAACCTTCGGCTCCAAATTTGGTAACTTTAAACAATTTATTGTCCTCAATCGAATTGTTAGCACTTTGGAAGCCGAAGTAGCACCTTGGATTCCCTTGTCCTTTCGGACCCAATCGACCGATCATCTGCAAAACATCTCCAATATTAACGGAAGCACGCCAGCCAACATGAATTCTCATTAATATTAACGAACCATTAACATTGTGCGGGTACTGGGCACCAGATTTCGGGGTTTGTAAAAAATTCGCTTTGAAAGAATTTAAGAAATTTAATACCAAGGTAACAAATTCATCGTCGATTTTTTTTTCATTGTAGTTAAACCTCGTCGTGTGGATTGCGTACATCAGAATTCCCATATGTTGTGGTTGTAAGAGACAACGAAAATAGAAGGCGGTTTGTTGTTTTTCAAGAGCAATGCTTTCGTTCTGCTGTCTCTCCCTCTCAATCTCGTCACCATTTTCTTCAAATAGTTCTTCGCTCTCTCCTTTTTTATCCTCGATCACTATGTCAACTGATGAAACTAACGTACAACTGTCCGGGACCAGATTATTGGAATGATTGTACACCAGATACAGTCGACTCCATCCACGTGGCTTCCCTAACATGACAGTATAGTTCACAGTTACTAAGCCCTCCTCGATCGGATGTCGATTTGTGTGTTTATCGAAGGTCACAGGATCGGGTTGTGTTACAACTGGACTGTGTAACAAATGCATCGTCTCATTGTGTTCGAAAGCTACGGACCCGAGCAATATGGACGGACTGAATTGTATGTCCAGTTGAATGAGCCGGCTATGGTTGTAGACCCTGGAAAGAATATGTAAGTTCAGATCCTCAAATGAAACCGATTGTGGGTGGGTGTAATGACAGGTTGATGTGATCAAACCTACGGGCTCTCCTACCCGAGGGTTCAACAGTTCGTATGACAAGATCTGTTGCGTGATACTTTTTTGTTGGATACTCCAAACCAAATCCCTGGTATTATTAGATTTGTTTTCCATTAGTTGCCTGTTAGATACCCCTTTAAATAAAAGCTTAATCTCCGGCTGAAAAATCGCATTTGTATCAGTCATCGTCACACAATGCAGGTGTATTGACTGGCCAGGATAAAGAAACGCCCTACCATCTGAATGTATTTGACTGTAATTTTCATACGGACGTATCTTCTTTGGAAAGGGACTCTCACTAATAACGCTCCGAAGTTGGAGGAATTTGGGAAGAATGAGCAGAGGTCTTGGTGGGTTACATGCTGAACAATGCTTATTCGGACAGTGATAGATCCCCGAATCCTCGACTGCAGCTGACGGTTTGATGAACTCGAATGTCCCGTGCACTGCGTTCCGGATGATACGAAACTCACCGTTTGTGGTATCGATTTTCGTCCAATTAGCCTCTATACTTTTTCGGAAGTGACACGTGACTGATCGGCTTCCGGTTATCGGCAGCGTACCGAACAGTATGATTGGCGTGTCCTGTGGAATGATTGATCGCCAGCCCGCACGGATACGGACAAGCTGATAGACCGCATTTTGCCCATCGGCTAATCGAATCGGCCTATTGAATACTTCATCTATTTTCTGTAGCCAATACCATATCAGTTTGGAGAGAGCTTGATGGAAATTTCTTCGTACAACAGTGGGGCTGGTGCGAAAATCAAAACTGTTTACTGCTTCCAGTAGTATGGCTACATGAATCGGACGAGCAGGGCAGAGTGCGCGAATTTCGGCAATGTTTTCCCCGGAAGCTTGTTGATAGGCGTGACTAGACTTAACCTGATCAGAAACATTGGCATCAGTGATCGTAAACATATGCGTCTCACAGGTTTCCATGCGCACAAACTTGTTATGAACATAGAGCAAATGCAATGTGGACAATCCGCGAGGTGTTCCGAGACTAGTCGTGTAGTTCACGTTGAGCAGACCCTCAAGGATGCGAAATTCCGCGGCTGGACCACTGGAATGAAACCCTTGTGCACTCGTGATGGAATTGGGAGTCTGTCTAAGAAGCGCCTCTTGCAGCGCATCCAAGCTAACTGTGGTTTGTTTAGTGAAAATATGCGGTTTGTGCTGGACATCTATTATGATAGTCTGAGATATTGCCAGCGAATACGATTTTTCAAGAATATCGTAACTCCTAGCTACCTTTGGCAATCCCACATACTCTGTTTTGCACGTAACTCGTAGAAAATCGCTCAAGCGTGAGTGCTGAGGAGCAGATACTTGATAAATGTGTCTGGAAAAGTGACCGAATGGACGCCGAATTATTTGAGTTCTAACCGGATTTGCCGCCAACAACTTAGAGTTTCTTGCAGTCACAAGATAAGATTGAAAGTGATGGATCGGTTTAAGTGGGAAAATCTTAAGTACCGGAAATTCGCAATAAACATACGTACTATCACCCATTAACACACAAGGCGTGTTATTCAGATTGCACTCCCTGTATGCATTATCTAATTCATTGGTTTCCCGTAGTAACTTGGAGTTAATCGCCATGTTTATTATGGACGCGTCTGGAATGACAATCACCTCGCGGCGAACAAAACCGATCGTTGAAGCAAGATGCGGAAAATCAGGTTGACTCACCTGACAAGAATAAATGCCAGAGTCCACGAATTGCACGTTCAGTTTGCTGAGATAAAATGCGTAAGTTTCCCGGATTACAGTAATTTTCATCGACGCTCCAGTGATTCGTTTCGATTGACCACTTGATTCAGAGGCATGATAGTAACAGATCACCAGATATTTGTTCGCATCCACCAATCCATCATTGTCGGCCACATAGCCTAGTATTCGCAGTTGTTGACCCACGTTAAGGTAAGCATGCCATTTGACATCTAACTTAATCACACGCGTTGTGGCATCTGCCCCAATCGGGAGATCCAAACGCAGTTTCATTATATCGGACGGGAATAGATTCCATTTTTTTATGTTCTCCCTTAAAGTCACACTAAGCGCATGATCCATTCTGTCACGTGGTATGTTCAAGTAAAAATTATAGGCTGCGATTATCAATGCTGTGTGTTCTATTCGCATTGCGCAGTTCACTGTGACATTAACGAAACTGAGTCCCAGCTGTGGAACGTAAGCATAATCGGCCTTCATTTCATCAGTCAACTGAGTTTCCGTCAAGTTGACTAGCGACACAAGTCGACAGCGTTCGATGAACTGATTCCCGTTGTACTCAAAGAACATCCAGGCAGTAACGAACCCTCGGGGGATTCCAAGAGAGACGGGAACCGTGATGGACAATAACTGTTCTTGTACTGGTTGAGGCGGCTTACTTGAATGAAATTCTGTGGCTTTATAGGTTTGTCCCCTTAACCTACGTAGCTGCTGCTGTATGATTTCATCACTTGAGTTAAACAGCTTGTGGAAAATGTTGGGTCTTGCAAATGGTCGTATATGTAATACCCGACTCTTGGCCAGCTTAATGATCCGTTTAACTGTACTGTTAAGCGTGCATGTCGTCAAACAGGTAACATTGACCAAGCCCATAAATTTTGCGGGCGACGGAACCGAATAATTAAGTTCTCCGAGTTTGTAATTCGAAGGCCATGTTAGCTCCTCAGGAGGTAGAATATTCCATCCCTTTGCTGGCCTATAATTTAACTGCATTTTGGAGTTACAGACGATGGTATCGTCAGACAAATGCGGAAAACTGCAGTAGAGAAACACTCTTTCTGAACTGTACGCCACTGGCTCAGCATTGGCCGCGAAGAGCGTGTAATTGTCACTTAATTCATCAGATCCATTCAATGTCTGGTGACGGATGTATATATTTAGGGTAGATTGATCAGGTACAACGTAAAGCATCCGTTTTTGAAACCCAGACATACCTTCCACGTCTTGACAATTATATTCACCGGCATCGTTGAACAGGGTCTTTTTCTTATGCAAATACATCGCCAGTTGGTCTCTACTGATTGTCATTTTGAAGCCAAACACCAGCGGATTTCTGGTAGATGTATCATCGTTTCTTTGGTGAGTGCACGTGATCTTTGCAGATGAAACATGGTAACGACCAAGCATTTCGATCGGTGACCCGATTGCTATCACATTGTTCCATTCGATGTTCAGTTTCGTCATATAGTATGTGCCCTTGACTCCTTGTGGGTACGTGATTGGCTGTAGACATTCAGTAGATGAATGCTCTAGCAGAGCTTGGTTACGTTCTAATAATACTGTGGAGAAGTCATACTCATCTGTAATACGATCTGGAAATACAGTGAAAGCAGCCAATGTGAGTGCTTCTATTTCTGCTTGAAAGACACATGTGAAAGTTACGTTGATGAGGTTTGCTTTGGCCACGAATAAATGTGTGTGTCGCTTTTGAATACTAACAGGCACATCAGTACGTTTAAGTACAATCCTTGATCCAACTACTTCCACACATCCCACCACCCTCAGCTTTCCTTCACGTTTGGTGTAGATGTCAACGAATACCTGACCTGGAGGTATGCCTAAGGCTACAGGAAATGACATGAGAGCAGACCTTTCATGGAAAGTTTCTTTCCCACTTTTACTATATTCCTGTTTACAATTAATGGCAGGAGGTAGAAGGTGCAACATTTTCTGCAACTCCTCAATATTGACATCAAGTTCTCCACTATATATAATAGGACTTATCTGCGACTCGTAAGTAAAAGTGACAGTACTGCCAATCATAATCGGATCTTCTTGTTTCCGTAGACCAAATTCATCAAAAAAGCCTTGTTTGTAATCCAAAATGCACTTACCCGTCAACGGACCATAGACAATTTCCTGGACAGCTTTTTCCACTTCAAAGGAGTAAACATGAGCTTTTTCATTATCATGTAAACTATACCTTATTTGTTTAGCTTGTAGATATTCAGGAGCAAAACCTTTCCCCGTTGCCATGGAAACCACCACACTCATCACTGTACGCCTTACTACACTATGTGTGGTATAATACACACACCACACATACGCGTTTTCTCCAGTTTTGAAATGTGTTTCACGTATGTCATTTACATATCTGCGCTGGTAATACGGTTCATTTTGAATAAATGCTGCCAATGAGTTCTTGTCTGGTAAAACAAATAAGTTACGAGGTGCAATCAAGATTTCGTTCGTAATGTTGAGTCGATGGTTTGTGTAGTTACAATAATAGATTCCATCGTCTTTGTATGTGACCGGATCATCAAATACCGCGTAATCCATCGCGTCCGTTACTTGACGATAAACTTCCCGCGGTCTGTTATGTTTTAAATCAGCCTGATGGTAGCACTTTATCTCAAACATTCCCATACGCCTTCTATAGAGCAACGCCATACGCCATTTCTTACCTACTTCAATGGAGGCGTACCAACCGATTAGAAGCTTTTGCACACGGTAGTCCATGCGTACATAAGAATGACCACTGCTAAGTTTCTGAGGTATGTTTCCAGTTAGATTATTTTGCAGGTTATTAAATAAGATTTTTGCATTGGTTTGTAAGGATTTCTCAATGGAATCACTTTCCAAAATGGGATTAGTAAAAGCTAGTAAAAGCATTCCTATGTGTTCCGGTCGAAAGGTGCACATAAATTCGACATTAACAAAATCGTTCCAGTCGCCTGACACCTCGGATTTGATTTGTCTCAAATCTTCCGGTAATGTCTGACTTGTGTAATGTGTCTCCTGATCGCGATGACATTCTTGCATGTGTATGCCATTGTATTTGAAGAAATTCCAAATATAAATTTTACCCCGCGGAGTACCTTGGTAAACGGTCAAATATATTTTGTAGAATCCTTCGTTGATCCGACTTTTGGATCCAGAACTGTGAAACTCGGCGGCAGTGAGCGCACGTTTGCTGGTGTGCAAGAAATTGCTTAATAGTTGTTTCATGTCTGAATTAATATACTGATTGAAGATTATTGGTGAATGAAGAGGATAAAATAGAAAATCCATAGAAATCACATGTTTGTTAGTCCAATAAGACTTGCTATAACTGTTATGTTCAGGCCCCATATTATCATACAGGAAGTTGCACGAGACGTATACGCGACTAGTGGAGCTGTTCGGTTCTGGCGTAGTGAATGAGTGGCCAACAACGTGCAAGTCATTGTCAAAGTCGAATTCGGCCTCTAAATTGGACGACAGCGTGATGTTCCGTTTTTGTTTCGAATCGTACACTTCATAAGTTACCGATACGCGTGGTTTAAGCCTCCAAAACGGAGACCGCTTGTAGATGCACCGAATACTTACTGTTTGTTCAGAAAACAGATAAGGTCGTTTGTTAACGTCGAACTGTAGGAACTCATGCTTTAGATCGTCACTAACTTTTAGCTTCGTAGTACTGATGTTCATGGTAAATGTCTCTTTTGCAGGCACTACGTAAAGAATTCGTGGGGCAATACCGGTGAGACCGATACAGTTGTTTGTACACCCACCTTCGAAACAGTGATACACACCGGCATCATTAAGGGCACATTTGGATTTGAATAAAACGAATCCTAACTTGTTAGCATGATTTATCAGAGTCCATTCATTTCGAACAGCCGATTTAGAAGTATAGAATGTTAACTGTTCTCCTGTACTGTTTTGTTCCCAACTTCTTGTACAATATAACTCACTATTAGTTTTGCTAACATTTCTCCCCGCCATTTGCACGGATTCACCCTCATAAAGCACGCCCTCCCATAAAGTGCGCAATTTGGCCACCACATACGAAGTGTCCGATCGGTTTATACTTAGGTATACACTGAACTGACGGGGCTTTGTCATTGTGTGGTTAAGATACTGCTTAAACCAGTTTAACACATGGTTTTTGAACACCTCCTGTTCTCGGATTCGGTCACGTGAGTTAAAGATTGCACTGACCAGTCCAACATGCTCGAGTGTAAGCCAGCACACAAACTGCGTGTTTTGAAAGTTGCGTCCGCGGGCTCGCTTCAAGATGGGAAAAGATAGTAGATGTCTCTCATTACCACTTAAAACGTTAAGTGAATCTAACTGGCATACATCCAACTTCAGCACGTTCTTGTATGAATAGACAAGCCATGTCTTTATCTCTCCTGGTGGAAAACCGACAAAGACAATAAAATTCACAGCAAGCTTGCCTTCAGACACTGGAGTAGGAAGAACCAAGTCATCGAAGAGTGTTCGATTAACGTTCCCAGTTTGGATCTTTTGGAAGTGAAACTGCGAATCCGGAGAAATCTGAGTCAAGTTGTACAGGTATTGTCCCGGCAGGTTGTCTTCAACATAAATCTGAGCAACATTTGAGAATGATATGGTTTTGTTAGCTTCAACGTCCAGCTCATCTCGCACGATGTCATACAATTGTGCCATGCAGCTTACATGAGTTTCATGATAGTTAAGTAGAGGATCGACACCTTGGATTGTAAAGGAAGCAGTTGGAGCGTTTCTCCCAGAGATCGATAAACGTTTTGAATTCTGTCTCGATAGTGTCAAAGTTTTGTTCTCTGGTACAATGTTTGTTGTGTAGATGAGAGACCAGATGAGCTTGGATTCGATCGGTATAGGAACATTGAAAAGACAATTTACGGTAAGATTTTGAAAAGAAATAATGGTCGGCTCCTTTATTGGCACTCTGGCCAATTTGTCATACTGAAACTCAATGTCAATCCGAGAAGCAGAAGGTACTACAACGACACGCCGCGCAGGTCCAAGTGGTTTCCGACTACAGGTGGGGCAATCACGAATGAAGCAGGCGTATAGCCCCGAATCATTCAATCTCGATTCGGTTTTGCGTAGGATAAAAACTCCATCACTCCCAACCTGATTTTGTTCAAAACCGTTCGGTAGTGGATCGGTGGGTGACGTCTTGTGGACGTGATATAGACATTCAATCGTACCATTCAAATTCTTCCAATTCAGCCAACGCATCACAATCATGGCACCTTCGGTTACTGTTGCCCGCCAGGCAACTTTAAGTCGTGACAACCGATGAGTGCTCACCAGGCCATCTGGATCGAACGTTTTGGACTTAATTGTTTCGGTGCTACCTCCAATCAGACTTGGCTCAATAAGTATCCTCAGTTTATCCATGCACTGACGTTCCAGCTGTGTGCGATTTCCACGGTCGTCGTCCATGTTGAATGCACTGAGCACAATCACCTTCGTAGTGTACTGAAGGGTACAGGCAAATGTTACTTGGCTGACAATAAGCGTCTCGGATTCTGAGGTTTCGGGTGAATTCACAAAGGTCGTGTCCTTAGTCACATCGACACGTTTCCACTTCAGTTCACATCGGTTCTCGATGAGTGTAGTAGAATCCATCCGCTCCAAAGTCCAAACAACCATCCATCCATACTGGTCATAATGAAGTGCTCTAAAGTTTCCCGTGACAACGGACTCTGTCAGGTTGGGATGTGTCAACTGGATAATCTCGAATGAAGTTCTATTGGTGAATATCGCCTCTTTTTGACGCAGCGCATTTGTTAACTCCGATATGGATGTGTGAATAGAAAGCGTCACAATGCGGGGTTTTAAAAGATAACTGGAGTAGACATACGCATGATCGTTTAATGTGAACGCCAAACGATTGCTTTGTAGGTTCGCCCGAACCAAAGTATAATTTGGCTGATAATTAAAAGAGCAAGAAACCATGTGTTTGATCACTTTCCTCCGGATCAGTGGGTTATCTATTTGGAACACGCGATAAGTCACGTTTTTTGGTTTGTCTATGACAGACCATGTGTTGACGTGTTTATAGGGTAACGTTTTGTGTGAATTCATCTGAATGTGATCAAACTGTACTCCTTCGTAATTATCGTACCCAGTTGGGAGATCATACTTACACTTAACGTACACTGTTCGACGGAAGTACGGCCTACCCAACCAGTCTAAGGTGGAATATTGTGGTAGGTGCTCGTTCCGGTTGTGTTCCAAATAACGGTGTTTGTTCACCTTGATTGTAACTGACCTGTTTTCGGGTTGAATAATGAGCCAATAACCGGATAACATGAGGTGAGTATCGCGAACTTCGCACCGATATATTCCCGTGTCGTCGATTTTCATGTTTTCTATGTAAAAATAGTTATGTCCTTCTCTACATGTAAAACGAGTAGTCTCTTCTGTGTAGCTTTCCTCAGGCCTCTCTTTCTTATAGCACTTTGTGTTGTGGTGGCATTCTATAGAATGATAGTCCCACGCATAAATATACAACGTGCTGCCTAGCTGATGAACCGCCCGACGGTACGATTTGACTTTGATCAGTCGAATCGCTGGAGTTCGCCAGTTGATATATTTGAAAGTTGCATCTTCTCCTCGAACAAATTTTTCAACAATCGCGTCAAACGGAGCGCGGGCTTTATCCGTATCTTTATTTGTGTTAGCGTTATCTGTAATGATGATAAGTAGAGCTTCCGTTCTCATACGAATTTGGAATTCTACTGTCAAAAGAACGTAGTTTTCTTGGTAAGAGTTTTCCAGTTGAATCATCTCGGAAAATGTTGCGAAGGATTCGCCAATCCGGCCCCATTTGTATTTAGGCTCGAAGTACTTCACTTCGAGCTTGGTGAAGTGTTCATCGTAGCTGTACGTGTAGATACCGACGGAATGATCTCTATGGGTCCAAGCGTATAATTGCAAGTTAATTGTGGTGAATTCTTCGTGATGTATAAAATCAGACTGAAAAGTTCTCAAATCTACCATATGCGTTTCACGTCGTGACAACAGTTTCATGAGGGCAGGTGAGCTGGATTTGTGGTGACGGCTAGCGACCTCAGGACAAGGCATGTAATCCGAAAATTGTTTATAATTTGTGGTGAACCGTTTTGTACCTTCTGATGTTTCCAACGTTATGTGTATGACCGCGTCCCTAGCTTCCAGCTTCCAAGTGTCCGTGCGAATCTCATAAAGTAGAATGGTGTGTCTGTTTTCGTTAATCCAGGCCAACGAATAAAACACGCGCTTGCACACACTTTTAAATGATCTGGGTGTTTGATAACGGGTAAAATCACAGCAGGTAGACGTTGATTCCGGTGTGAAGTCACACTTCAAGTGCTGCTCACCGTATCTGGCATTGTAAGCCAGAAACGACGTTATGTCAACTGACTCCTCCAACTCAAAGACCATGGCCGGTCCGTGATTTTGGAAGTTTCCCACAAATTTAGCCCTGATCCATTTTTTGTGATAGTCCACAATGTCGTATTCAACATAGCTGTTCTGATATTTGTAATGCGGAATTCGGTTGCAGTATCCATCCGTGGATTGTGCGGAGACAAAAATCAAGGTTATCAAGCACCAAATCACGCAACTCTTCATATAACCGACTGTCCTTGTGTATTCGACCGAAACCAATCAGTCAACTAACCATGTTATTGATTTCCTTCAAGGGAAATTGTTCGAATTCATGCATGTATGGTGTGGGTGCACACAGAGTGGTATCAAAATGTCGTTTAATCTTAACTTAACTGGGAATAGATTTACAACAATGTATGTTCCGATGAACTTTACCCGGTGTTTAGCAGTCATATTCTAAGGTGCACGCTGAAGTTACCACACTGTTTACGTTAGCTAAAAGTGAATAGGATTCTAAACCGGGGTTTTACGTTGCTGAAAACGCATACTGTGAAAGTACGCTTGAGTATCCAGAAGCATTAGCAGTCTTTCAAACTAAGAGCTGTTCTACGGCAAATGCTACGGACAAATGTTGAGCGAGACGCGTATAGCCAAGGACAGCGAACATGAGAACCAAATCAAACAGTCGAACGCTTAATAGTACACACAGTTCTGTAAGGCAGGATTATTGGGCTATGCGTGAATAACAACGGCCTCACAACTACCGCTTATTAAATGATAATGGTAGAAGGTTGTGGATTGTTGCAAATGAGCGGGCTGGGCACATTCGAAGAACATCATCGTCATCATCATCATCATAACAGCCATGAGCCTGACCAAAAGGTACTGTGGCTTGGGTCGCCGCTCACCTCAACAGTGACGTAGAATATCCTAGAAGAAAACGTTACTAAGAAGGTTGAAAATACATAAAGTAAGACAAAGCGAAGGAACTGGAAATGGTATAGATATGTCATTGATTACGACACACCGCCATCTCGGATAGCGTCTCTAACCAGTGGTTTGAGTGATCACGAGGACCCCATCCAAGCAGAGACAACAACAGTCAAACACAGCAAGTCTGTTGAAATCTTCTTTGTGAACAGGCCATGTTTCTGAACCATAAAGCAAATTGGAGAGCATACAGGCATTATATACCCCTCTTTTCAGTGACAGCCGGACGTCTTTTCGACGCCACAGATGACGCAGTT